>JAODLI010006877.1:0-27662 GCA_027575585.1 Percopsis omiscomaycus | reverse complement strand
TACCTTAACCACCAATCAGGATAGCCCTAATCTTAACCCTTACCTTAACCACCAATCAGGATAGTGAAAAGCACTACTCTAAGGCGTGGAGGTCACGTGTATCCTGTCTCGCGTGGAGCTCAAGTCTGCAGCCAGATATTCTTGGGAATTGCTTCTGCTCTGCAGCCAGTCTCCACTTACCATATACCGTATATATTATAAAATGTGTTTTCTTTATATGATATCTATGGTGTGCACTATATAACGAAGAGCAGACACCATATATGCCTATGGTTAACACTACTTTCTGTTTTTTGAGTCCCCACTAGTGGAGAATACAGCTTTCCCAACTCAGTCCTCCGGCTGGTAACAGACTTTCGGAACATCACTACATGATTTTAATAGATTGTGAGATGATTTTTAAAATAAACTATGCTTATACAATACAATTGTATTTATTTTCTGCATATCAGTTTTTTTGGTTTTGTTTAGATTATAATTTTCGTTCTTGTATATATTTTATATGAAAGAAGAAGAATGCAATTAAATTACATACAAATATGTTACTTGATTATTATGATCTGATTTGGATTATTCTATTTAAACATTGATTATTCTGTTTACCTAAAAGTTGACGTGCATGTATGCATCAATCATTTTGTGAATTATCACTGGAGAGATTTTTCATCATTTTGTATATATAATTTTTCTTTATTTTGACACGTTTTTGTTCTTTTTAGGTTACGCCAGTTGTCTTCTTTCCTTATGGTGTCAATGAAGACAATGAACCTACAGATAATTGCTAAGTGCTTATTTGCCCCTCCTTCGTTATAGACACTGGTGTACATCTAATCTTCATTTAGCTAATCTTGTGTTATATTATCTTGTCCAGTGTTTCACCTTAATATGAAGGTGTAGTATCACTGGCAACACTCTTTGCTTTTCATTAAACTTGTTTAGATTACAAAATAAGTTTAGCATCCCTGTGTGCATGTCGGGGGGTGTATTTATGTGCATTTGTGTTTATGTGTGTGCTACCTCTTGCCAAACATGGCAGAATATAGTTGAGCTTCAACTTCAGGTCCTTACCTTTGTACCTTACCTTGATACAGAAAAAGTATAATCAGTGTATGGATTACTCACCCCTCACAGCCTGGAATATTGGAAAAACGGTTGTACTCGCATTCCTTCACAGAAGCCTGTAGCTAATACTTTAAGATTAATATTTTTATTATTCATATTCCTAGCCATTTCTTTTCAGTTTTTTTATTTAAACATGGCACTCAATTAAAGTTTGTTTAACATATTTTCCCACCCTCATACAGCTGGGATAACCTTAACCTCTTCTCTTCTGGTACCAACTCATTGGTTATTAATTAAGATCTAAGTGTTTAATTAGATATTCTAGTTTCTAATAGTTCTTACAGTTCATACAGTGGGAATGACAAAACAGTCAATGCAGTTAGCCCAGAGAGAGAGAAAAATCAACAAACATGAGTAAAAAGACACAAGATTGATAGGGAGACTACCCAAGTTGTAAATTCCCCTTGTAGTTAAAACCTGCTTTACAAAAATGTTGTTTTGGTATGAAACTTCAGAGAGTGCAGGCCCTCCCTCCTTTCTCCCTCCCTCCCTCCCTCCCTTCCTCCTAGTTGTTGGGATTCATACATAAGTTGGAGTAGAAATCTAGTGTTGTGGAGGCTTAGCCACTAGAGGGAACTATTCCTCTGTATGAGAGGCAACAGTTGAAACTTGATAGGTTTCAGTACAGCAGTCAGCCATTGTCCTTTATTCTTAGACCAGGGATTAATACCTATTTGAAAATACTTGCTGTTAGACACAGAGAATTAAACACAAAAAACATACAGGTAAATGTCAGCATGAAATTGTGCTTGTCTTCACCTGTAGGTGTTACGTTTAAAGGGCCCGTATTTGCTGAGGCCCAAATACTTGGCCTGTTCATCAGTCAACTCTGTCAGGTGAGCATCAAATGATGGCAAGTGGAGGCTGGCAGCAAATTCATCTGAAAATAATTTATATACAAAAGTTAAAACATTTTTTTAAAGTGCCTGGAATGATGAATGGGGGCTTATTTCACACCAAACAAACAGATCAGTGTGAGGACTTAATATTGAGCTAAGGAAGCTACCAAGTATTGGTGGACACCTAACAATATACTCAGGTTTGATATCCTATAATATAGATTTCCAGGGGATTACTGTAAAGTTGAGCTCTCACCCATTATCTTTGGCAGCAGGTAAACACCCTCTTTGTATCGTCCTTCAGGGGCATTATATAGCTCTATTAGAGCCAGTGCCTGTCAATTTATGAAACATCTGTCACCACAACTAAGAATAATAACCATATTCTGTTCTTATTCTGCTCCTCCATAACACCTTGAGCAATTCATATAAATCACTTCTTGCAATGTGACCAGTGTCTACAATTAATATTTCACTATGCATTGAATATTCCGCGTCCTTGAAGTCCTCTCTGCCAGGTGTTTTGTCGTACCTGAGTTGTGGCAGTGATTGAGAGAACAAATGCGGGCACCGTGGAACAAGACAGATTCAAAAGACGACCCTGAGAGAGAAAAGACCTGCTAAACGGATGGTTGTGTCTTGTCATCGTAAAGTGGATTAATCCTTTTTCTAAATAAACCAGCACACACTTAACACTGCCGTCTTTACCTGAGCCAGGAGAATGATTCTCTTGCCATCAGGCCAGATAATGTGGTCCACCTGAGACCTCACGTGCTTCCATGTCAGCTCTGGGGTCCGCAGACTTGCCTGATGAGAAGGGTCACACACAAGTATACTTGGAGAAATGTAAGAGACCACTGCATATTTTTGTAAATAAATAAATAAATAAATAAATAAATATATATATGCTCGTACCACATCTATCTCTGTGTTGGAGTGTCCCATGTTGCAGACTATGCAACCATTCTTCATTTTGTCCAAAAGCTCTCTTTGTACCACATGTTTATTGCCTTCAGAAAAATAAAATAAGATACAATCCCTCTAACACACAGGCAAAACAGCAAGCACTGACTCATAAACAGGAAACTATTTTGTTTCTTTAAGAAAAAAAAGGGAAAATGTTACTTAAAGAATGGGTTACCTTTTTAAACCCAGACTGTATTAAATGTTTATCATTTATAACTTTTTATTCCATCGCTACATCCGAGTCAGAAACAGGAAGTTGTAAACAGGACATTATCTACTGTAGTTAAAGTAGCATATGTTTGTTGACACATCCAGAATTTTTATAGATTTTATAGGGGCTGCATTATTAGTATTTTTGCTGGAGGTAATTCTGTCACATATTGTAGGCCTACTGTTCCTCCAAATTATTATTATAAGTAGTAGAAGTAGTATGTAGTACTTAAATTCATGGTAGCAGTAGGCTAATGGTAGTACTTTTTATGTTGTCGTTGAATTCTTACCTGTGCAAGTGATGACAATGTCTACCTGTCTGATAACCTCGCTCAGTTTACCCAGTCTGAACCCATCCATGCTGGAAAGAACGAGTAGAAGGATTCAAGGTTTGTCAGTTAAGTGAACAAAATTGTTATATGATGTTTTTCTGTAGGCTACTGTGCTCTAAAGTCTGGTGACCAGAGGAGGCAGAACTGAGCATTGACAGGTCTCTGTAACACATACTGTACACTGTAAACTCTACTATAAACATACTTACTAAGATTCTTAATCAGTTAAACCATTACATCTTTAGATTTGTATGTACAGTATATCAAGCCTTGGTCTAAAACAGCACTTTTAGTGGATCTTTCTACTTTTACAGAATAGACATTGCAAATTGTTGTATAATTGTGTGCCTCTGATTTTGATCAGAACGTTTGTGAAACTTTGGCTGAAAATAGTTCTGCTTGAACCCGGGATTTCATTGTGAACGGAGGTAAAATAATCATTCTTGTGTGCTACATTACCCAAAATACCAAAAATAGGATGTTTTTATGGAATTCGGTGATTCAATGTGTCCTTTGTCACATCCGACGTTGCACCGACAGACGTTGCACCCCCCTTTTGGTCTACCTCGCCGGTGTACTGAACCACCGGCCGTCTATTCCACCAGCGCTCCCCTCTCACACCTCTCACGTATTAGCCCTATCCACTATTATGGAGGCATAATACACCTGTGGAAAGGGTATAGGCCTATGTAGGGGAAGCTGTCTTTGTCGGATACTGTTAATGTCGTGTGTGTTTGTATGTGTGTCGCTGCTAGTAAACGCCGAGCTCGCTTGTTTTCACTGTTTATGTCTCGCGTGTGCATGGGCGTATATGGTTTCGTTTATACATTTGGGGGGACACATTGAGCGGGGGGTGTCGGGGTCCTCCCCAAGGAAATTTTGAGCGTCAAACATTTCATTTCTTGCATTCTGGGGTTTTTTTTGGCAGCATTTGTGCCTTTTCTGCATCCATTTATGGTGGAAATGTCTTTATGTAAAGGAAAATGCAAAATTCAGGCACCAGGTGACCATTCAAAATATAATGTAAAATAATGCAGTAAGGCTCTCAGGCAGTATTGCTTTCAAATATTATCCTGATCAACCTTTCTAATTTAATATTATCCCTGCTGTGTCTTTTGTTTGGAATCTCTTTAAATGTGCATGTGGCACCTATTCATTTCAATGATAGGCCTAAATTAATTAATTTTCATTAATTTATAAACCCCTGGACTTTAATAGCTCATATGTGTTTCAGCAAGATTTCTGTTCATGTTCAAAACTTTCTGCCCATTCAAAACATGTCACACATATTTGTGTTTTAGGATGATTTTTAGAAATCCAGTAGACTACAGTGTTTCTCAGAGTCAAGGTTGCTTCCTTGGTAGGACAGGTTCCTCCAAGTCCTTGAGAAACTAGGCATGACTCCTTCTAAGCATTTGGAAAACTTGGAACACTCTAGCGAGTGTGCAGGTGTACGTCATTGAAAAGGTACCACCTTCAAAGCAGCTTTACCTACAGTTAATGTTATCAAAGATAGCATCGTTCCTTAATCAACAAAAAAAAAAAAATCTGGATTTTTCCGAATGCCATGCGCATAGGATGGTGGGTGCTTCAAGAACCCAGAGGATGCACACATGCATCCTTGATAATTCTCTGACAGGAAGGACTTGGTCTTTGGTAGAATTTGAAGGATCCTAAACATCGGAACAGTCCTTTGATGATGTAACATCCTTAAAAATGACCCTTTTAAGGATCGTTCCTTGACTTTGTGAAACACCCTACACGTATGTCACCACGTACGTGGAAGCATAATAGGTGCCAGACTGGGCGGTGTGATGGCAACCCCCGACATGTCACGGAGCACGTTAAAATATCCAGTCCGAGCCAAGACTCTAGTCTGTAGAATACGGCTCGACACACACCCCGAAATCACTGGCCGGCCCCCAATGCTTCTTTCATGTTTTTATTGGGGGGGGACAAATGCACGTGTTCTAAATATTGGGGGGGATGTATCCCCTTTGTCCCCCCCTAAATCTAGACATATGTGAGTGTGTATCCTGTTCTGCGCTTGCACTCACTACCACACACTCACCTCCAACCCTTTTTAAGTGAAGAATACCGATAATATGCGAGCCAGTACCAAATATCACTCATACCATGCCTGAAGGGCACAGATGGGATCCACCTCTGTGACGAACACAATTGCACCCAATGCTTTCAGAGCAGCACAGCAACCTTTACCAACCTACAACCAGGGAGAGAGTATGGATGTTAAATATAACATTAAAAGCTTGTTTAATATTTAATTTGATAAAAAAAAATAAAATTTAGCCACAGAAGTGTAATTAGTTCACTGACCTCGCCATAACCAACAACAACAACACATTTTCCACCAAACATCACATCCGTGGTTTGTTTTAACCTGGAGATTCAGAACACAGCAATGTCAAATGATTTTCCGTCAGAAATTTCTGTGTTCGACAGAGTGAGTTTTACCCATCCAGTATGGACTCCTTGCAACAGTACAGGTTGTCAAACTTCTGTTTAGTCACTGAATTGTTGACGTTTATTGCTGGAACACAAAGATTCCCTGCCTTTGATAGCTGGTACAGTCTGCAATACAAGTTATCATAGCAGCAAATTAGAAGGATAGTGTTGAATGAATGAACACCATCTAATTTTTAGGAATTCAAGGGAACTTTAGTATGAGCCTGTTAAAAAGCAAACCTATGGACTCCTGTTACACTTTCCTCCACAATGCCTTTAATCTTCTTGAACAGAATGGAATAGTTCTTATAAATCCAGTGGGTCAGATCACCTCCATCATCTAGAATCTGAGGTGAGCATAAGGACACACACACACATACACAAACTTTCAAACTGAGGTCATTCACTATTTCACTATTGGACAAATGTTCATTTCTGTCTTAACTATGAATAGCCATCTGACATAGAAGAAGATTCGTGTTTCCCATGCTGATGTGGTATATTACATACAGTATCACATGACAGGACATCTCACCACCCCACAACATTGCACAAATTATTTCATCACATCGCATTATGGTACAGTAGATGACAGTACCATGTTCGGCTGCCAGGCTTCCATGTTGACACATTGGTCGATACACCACCAGAAGTCCTCCTCAGACTCTCCCTTCCATGCAAACACAGAGATCCCTGAAATGGAGTAATGGATACAAACTAATGATGAACCCAGAACGTACAGAACCACACTAAATTCCAGCAGGTGCCAAAGACATGCTCACCTCCTTCTGCCAGAGCCGCTGCTACAGCATTTTGGGTGGAGTAAATGTTACAGGCAGCCCAACGGCACTGGGCCCCCAACATAGACAGAGTCTCAATCAACACCTGAATACAATTAGTGACAAGAGTTAGTACTGGACAAAATGGGATGCATCAATCAATTTGTATTAGATTTTAATTTAAAATAGTTTGGGATTGGGGGCAGGTTTGGTTTGGTTTGGGATTGGGGGCAGGGTAGCCTAGTGGTCTAGATGCCAGAAGCCAGAAGGTTGTGGGTTCAAGCCCCAGTGTTGGCCTCCCTGTAATCATGCTTGAGCAAGATTCCTAACCCCTACCTGCTCCATGTAATAGCAGCATGTAATTGTAAGTCGCTTTGGATAAAAGGGTCTGCTAAATGACCTCATTGTAATTGGATTGCTAGCCCCTGACCACCCACAAGTGGTTTGATTTACTTTGGAAGTTGGGTGGTGCGTGCTGTAAGTTTGTAACAGGTGCAACAAAAGTGCAACAAAACACCTATGTGGGTGAACAGGGGCTTTAAAGTAAGAAATAAGAGTGTGTAGACACCCAGCTAGTGGTTCAAGAAGTCTAATCTGCCAATTTATTTCAGTCTTCTACAAAAAAGTGTGTTTGGTCTATTGAAATCCAATAACAATGTTACAATCTAAGTAACACCATGAAAACAGCTGTCCCTAGCATCTAGCTTAGCCACTCTCAAATTACGTCCGTCAAATTATTTAATTTCAATTTTTCTTAGTTTGCAGCATTTCACTTATGCTGGAGCGTCCATTGCTGTTATCTGGGTCCCACTGTTATGGCAGTCTGTGGTATGATACTACTATAGTTACAAAACCTCAAAGTTATAACACTATGGTTAGAATTAATAAATTACTGCATTATATCAACTCACCGCTGTCTGTGGTATGATACTACTATAGTTACAAAACCTCAAAGTTATAACACTATGGTTAGAATTTATGAATTACTGCATTATATCAACTCACCGCTGTCTGTGCGGTGATATGTGTGCAGCCCACCACTTTGGCTCCGGCCAGAGGCTTATCTGACTCTGCTCTATTCCTAAGGACCATCAAGGCTGGCATCTCTGCATGTCACACAAAGTCACAGAGTCCCAAAATGATCACATTTCTGACCATGATTCTACTCGAATTCATTTACACACTATGGTTACAATACACCGGTATGTAAACAGATCTCTAAGAGCCTAACCTTGCTCTGCGATTTCTATCTCCCTACGTCCATACACTGCATTTTTGATGTTTTTGATGCAGAAATCGGAGTGGCCCTTTGACGTCATCTGCACCTGGTCTTTGGGAGAGGAATCCTCCTGAGAAATTTCCCTATTCACTGTAGTACAGAAAATAAGATTGAGAGTAAAAAAATAAATAAAAAGAAGAAACATTTGATTAACTTGTTTTACTGCTATTTATGGATGATTGATGATTCATAAAATAACATTTGCGTTTGTGATTTTCATCTGGTTTCTTTTTGTTTCTTGAAACATTACATCAATACACATGAGATATGTTTTGCCTCAAACAGCAGTGGTTGGTCTAATAGAGAAGATAGACAGGATTAAATATAGGCATGCTGTTCAAATACTGTTATACTGTTCAACTACAGGAGCAAGGTTGGTAGGTAGAATAAAAATTGCTACTTTACTGTGCATCAACTTTGGAAGTGAACACGAGAATAGAGAACAGTTCATAGAAGAGATTAGGACTAAATGAAATAGAATAGAATTTCTTTCTTCTTTTTCTTTTAATTAAACTTTGGCTGAAGGACAATGGTTTAGGACTAATCCTTAAGGCCTGGGCTCTTGTGTTGTTGGGATCAGAGCCAGCTCCTAGTAGAAAGTTAAAGACGTGTGACTCTATTTAAGAGTGTTTGTGCATGTGGGTTTGTGAACATTTCTGTGGTTGTGTGAGCTTGTGTGTGTTCATGAGCGTTGTCATCATACCCGAGTCGTAGCTGTCTGTAGACCTCTGGGAAATGGAGTGAGACAAAGTGCGATGGAGAAGGCGTTTATTCGATTCCTTCTTCTGGTCAGAAAACTGTATTTTTGTGGAGATAACACAGAGATCAACAAACATTTTGAGTGGACGAGTAGCGAGAGACACTAGCTGATTGTTTGATTAAAGTGCTATGACATTGATGTTTTCTTGAGCAACTCACAAGTCTGGACAAGGGTATCCTCTACGAATACGTCTGAAATAGTTGTCGATAAGCCACATAACAGAAAGAGATACAGCAAGTGTTTTTCCTTAACAAAATGACGAGGTGTACAGTTTACGCTAATGCCTGTGAGTTTCAAGCTACATAGGACCATTTATACTGTATATGGTAAAAAATGAACTTTAAACTGCTATTAGTATAAGAATTGGGTTTCCAAAGACCCAGTGAAATGCCCCTACAATGAATCTGATGGTAAATTTTAAACACAGACACACTAAGACCAGTCCGGTTTGATGGTGGTAAGTCAGGAAACAGGCTTTATTAATACAATGTGCGCATCAAGGGAGAAAAACCTATGGCAGCTCGTAGCGACGGAGGTTCCAGCCTGCCAGCCGAGGTGCTAGATTGAAGTGCTCTGGCTAGGGCTTGGAATCTTACCATAGCTTGGAGGTAGAGCGGGGCAGTTCATTTTGCTGCCTTGTAGGCCAACACTAATGTCTTGAATCGGATGCAGGCTGAGAGCCAGTGAAGGTCTCGGAAGAGGGGGGTTACATGGGAGAACTTTGGTTGGTTGAATACTAGACGTGCTGCTGCATTTTGGATTCGTTGTAAGGGTCTGGTAGCAGAGACCAGTAATCCGGTGAGTAAAGAGTTGCAGTAGTCTAGACGTGAGTTTACTACAGCTTGGACTAGAAGCTGTGCTGCTTCTTTTGTGAGGAATGGCCTTATCCTTCTGATATTGTAGAGGACCAAATTTGCAGGCTCGAGTCGTTGCGGCAATGTTGGCTGCGCAGGACAGTTGGTTGTCCAGAACAACATCTAGACTTTTTGCAGTTTGACAGGAGGACGCTGTGGTGTTCTCAAGGGTAATGGACAGGTCCACTACCCAGGTGCGCTGGGAACTATTGACACCTCTCAAGCACAGGAAAACAGATGTAGATTACAGCTGGATTGAAATGGTTTACCACAGTTAGTGACAATTATCACATGTAAATGTGAGGCCGAAATCTCCCATGGCAGCTGAGTTGGCTGGGTACCTCTGTTATGTAAAAACACACACATCCTGCTTTTTAACATGGCTACGTCACTCTCACATTGACCTAAAGTAAATTAATGATAATTAATCAGATCCCGGTTCCTTCAAGACCCCCTTGGATTTGTTGATTCGAGTGTTTCCTTCCAGAACAGTTCAGTGGCACGAAATGTCTTTGCAGGAAGAAATAATGCAGTTTATGTACAGTTTTAGCAAAAACTAATTATAGTCTTGCAGTCTTTATTTCAATACAGCATAAAAAAAAGCCTACAAAAAAAAAGGTCTACTGAAAGTTGTTAAGAAAAAGTCAGCTCTGGTTGTGAGTGCAGTTGTGTCTCACAACCAGAGTGGCCACTAATTTGCCATGTTACCTTTGGCGCCATAGCTTAGCCTGGTTAAAACCATCCTGATATTACAAGTTTTGCCTTAATACCTATAATGCATTAATCAGAGCGAGATGCTTAAAACAGAGTCTGACTGTAAGGAGGTCAGCTCTCATGAAATACAAAATAAATACATATGTTTCAGTAGTGTTTTTGTTTCATTCTTTGAACCTGTTTGGAGCCCTGCCTAAGACTGACGTCACAGACACTACATCCATGTTTTTCTACAGTCTAATAAACCCTAATAACTATATAACCCTACACGTGTCACTTGACAGGAATGAGCCTTCAGTTAGCAGCATCAGTAATTTCTCAAATACTCAGTAAGCATTGTAGCAAAATTGAAGCCACACCACATACAAAGGTCTCTGTTTTACGTGCAGTGCATACGTTTATTCCCCAGACGTTACGGTGACAGTCCGTTATAAAATAAATTACAGGCTTTAACACGGCCTGATCGGGAGACAGGTGATTACTGATTGCCCTCACCTGTCCCCCAGTCCTGTGAACCACACCTCCAAACATTCCCTCCCACACACAGACAGGGCTAAACCACGCCCACACTCCCACAAGCATCTTGAAAGAACTTTTACACTCTGGTTTCTCATTGTCAGACCACACTCAGATCACATCCTTAGGGCTATGAGGTTGATGTGATCACTGCAGAGTTCAGTTGGCCTGAAGAATTAGCTGGTGCTGGTATAGCACTGTAACTATGTAAGTCGGTATACGTGCATTCTACAAGGCCGGGCCTGCTCTATTTCAAATGCTAATTCTACCAGCCGAAGGGGCTGGTTTTCCTGCATGAACACATGCTGTAGTAGAAAGGGTAGTGGTGGCATGACTGTTGACAGTAAATTTAAATCTCTTCTACTTTACTTTGACCTGTACCTGAGGTAGAGGTCATGAATCACTACCCATTCAAATCATTCTTTAAACCTGCTTTAGTTTAAACAAAACAGATTTAAAAACGAACGCCCCTCATCTTTTCCAACAGGAGTTGACTCCACTTCTGTTCACATGGAAGACCCCTGCCAAACCTTTGTCATAAGCCATAGTGTGGTGTTTGACAAAAGCAGAACATTTGTGAAAATTTGAACAAAATAGATTTATTGCTAACTTAAAGCTACTGTAGGTAGGAGTTGCAAAAAGAGATAGCTAATAAAAAACCAAAGAGAGCAAAATGTTCAAAATCAACTACCCAAAAAGCCACCCCCTCCTCTTCTGCTCCCTCCCTATGGAGCCCATTGGACTGTCAATACGAAGTGCCAGCCAAAGTAGATTCACCAGACCAATCTGGGAAAAGAGGCCCTGATTGGTTAGGGCGCTGTCAAAAATCGAAATCGATATATATCGAGGCAGGGACTATCAACCAGAACCATAGATTCTCACAGAGAATTTGACTCAATGGGAGCTGATGGATGTCTATGGCATTTTTAAGAAATTACACTAAACATATAGCTCTAAAATCCTACCTACAGCACCTTTAAGTAATTGAAATGAACTTAAAGCAGCAAACTGTGACTGTAAAGTCACAACCTTTTTTTGTGTGAATTTAGCACCTAGACACCAAGTTATCAGAACTACATGTGAATCTGAATCATAAATAGCATCCATTTATGTAGTATAGATGGAAAAGTTCTGAACTGTAGCTTGATTTTCCAGAAGAAAGAATCAATGTATCAAGGAAACTGGCACAGAATAGTCCACACTCACACAGAATTTATTTATCTAACCTATCCTGCTAAATCCACCTTGGCTTATTACAAAAATATACCATACACACAATCAAAGACAAAGATTATCTTGGCTGACTGCACATGCAGCAGCACAATGAATAGACCACAGCTTCTTCCTAACTGAGCCAATTGGTTACTGATTTACCTATTCACAAGCTCTGACTGACCAGGGGCCCAGTCAGTTTTCGGGCTATAAATGAATGTAAATGTATACGTATTTTAATGAATAATGTACCATAATCCTATAATTATAGATACATTCCTCAATTGTGTTATAGCACCTATCTTGTTGAAAACCTTGTAGTAAACCTATACATTTCGTGTTTGTATCTTTCGTTCCGTCAGCACTCAAACCTGCCATACATGCACACAAATGTAATTTGTGCTGCTCAGAAAAACGGGAGCACTGTAATCACACATCTTGATGAACTAAATATATTTGTAATGGGCGGGGGCGGCGAGTGCAGGCGCAGGCCGGTGAAATACACTGAAGTAGCGGTGTGGCGTTCAAACGAGCTGTGCTCGTAGTTTAATGTTCCAAAAAACAACAAAAGATTGCCGTTTGGCGAAACAAAGGTTATCCTCACTCGTTACGTCTGTCTACACACATGAACAGAAACAATGACCGACAGCACCCAGCTGCCGGTGAAACTTAAATGGCCCAACAGACAATTAACAATAAGCAGCACCTGTGGGGAGTTATCCCCCGTAGGTGCCCAGCCAGGAGGGAAGGCACGAAGCGTACGTGGGAACCAGTGCACGCGGATCGTGACAATAATAAAGATCAAATTCTTTACTGTACATTGTGTAATTCGTTGAGAACAAAATTACATAACAACAGTCAACTGAAACTCACACTAAAAATCAAAGCAAACAATTGAAATCACCGGCTGTTTCAACTGTCATGAATCACGGCAACTCATGATGTGACTCAGTATGACTCAGTGTTTATGGTGTATTGTCCTGCACCAGGAGGAACCCAGGGCCCACTAAACCAGCATAAATTCATAACGATGCATCTGAGGATTTCATCCTGTAACCTAACAGCAGTCAGCGTACTGTTGGCTAGCACGTGGAGGTCTGTGTGACCCTCCCAGGATATGCCTCCCCATCACTGACCCACCGCCAAACTGGTCATGCTGGATGAGGTTGCAGGCAGCATAACGTTCATCACGGCTTTTCCAGACTCTTTCACGTCTGTCACATGTGCTTAGTGTGAACCGGCTCTCATCTGGTTTTCTCTGGCGGATGCCAGAGCTGCATGGTGCTGGGCTGTGAGCATAGGTCCCACTAGAGGATGTCGGGCCCTCATGTCACCCTCATGGAGTCAGTTTCTGACAGTTTGGCTAAATACAATGATATGGAAGCTATTTGCAGCCCTAACCCTATTTGCTATTTGCAATCCTTATTTCCTAAGCCCTAAGAAATAAGGCTGACTTATAAGGTGAATGTAATAAGCTTGTATTTTATGGTGTTTGCATATTCTATAACTAGACATTAAGCTGCCATACAATCTGGTTTGAAAGTAGACTTTTAGACTTGTTCCTCTCTACGATTACATGACTAGTCCCAAAATATAATGCCTTTGTAGAGTCAAGTTTATAGCCCTTAACACAGTGCAACCCCTCTGGCTGATTCTGGTCAATGGCACACTGACCACAAAGTGAGAGTCCAAGAAGTGTGGGAAGTGGGCTTATATGACCACACCCTCATGCAACAGCTGACAGGCTTACAAAAATAACAGGGCCACACAAATGGACTCTTTGTTAGAAGGCATAGCTCTGGGAAAATCCAGATAAACAGTAGATGAGTAATGAGACAGAAAATAGGCAGAAGAAACAAAGAGCTAGGAAAGCTAGCTGCACAAGGATATAGCACTAAAATATAGTATATGCTAGCAGTGACAGTTGTGTCATATGAGTTATTATGAGGTTAAAAGGAGGCACTGCCGTCAAACAATATCTATGAAATATCAAGGGCTGTTAAGTGCTTGATGCTCTTGCCTGAAAGGCAAAATATTAGGGCAGCAGGGGCACACCAATGTGTTGGCGAAGACACTGTAAAGTTGAATAAAAACAGGAAATTGCATAGTTGAGATTCTGGATCGGTTATCTATTTTCAGAACAGTTTTTGGTTCTCATGGACTTTATATGCATCTACATTTTTACATTTAGCAGATGCTTTTATCCAAAGCGACTTACAATTAGTACATTTTACATGGAGCAGGTAAGGGTTAGGCATCTTGCTCAAGGATGCTTACAGGTAGGCCACCTCCGTGGTTTGAACCCACGACCTTCCGGCTGGGAGTCCAACGCCCAGACCACTAGGCTATCCTGCCCCACGATACGATACTAGATCTTAACTCACCACATACAAGTACACAGTGAACGAAATGTGACTCACCGAAGTGCTAGCATAAGACAACACAAAGTAATGTGTAGTCACGAGACACCACACATCACAGCGACAAAGTGACAGTGACTCACATTGAGTGAATCTACTGTACCTGAATCCAAGCCTTCATCTCTTTGGCTCTTCTCTGTGTCTATCAAGGCGTCCGCCAGGTCGTACTGGTTGATCTCGGCAGTCTCTGCTGGGGGGCAGGGTGGGAGGTTGGCAGGACTTTCCGACAGCTAGGAAAAAAACAAAGGCAGGCAGTCAACACAAAGACAGACGGAGTTAAGTCGTATTTACGCGGCCGGATGCAGTATCGTCGAGACGTTTCGTCTCCAGTGTCATTTGGAGACCGCACTTGACAATAACCTGCTCATCTAGGTTAAAGTGGTGAGACAGCGGCAGTTAAGAGCCCCATGGCTAACCCACTAATCACCACTCAGCTGGGGGTAAACAGTCATTTAAGCCTCCTGGGCTCCACGCGTTTATTATTTTTAAAATAATAAACACAGGGGCTTACCGGTAATTTCTGCCCGGCAATTTCGGTGGGGGAGGCGTGCCGTGGTGGGGGGTGCAGGTCTCCCTGCGCCACCAGGTACTGCAGCAAGTTGACGAGGGCGGCGCACGAGTCAGCGCATGTGTGGAGGTGGACCACGTTGTTGGAGCAGCGGAGCTCGAACAACGGCTGGCTCTGAACAGACACAGAGAGAATAGGGGGTCTAATTGCTGGGGAGTGGAATTTGCAGCAAAAAAAAAAAAACGAATAAACAATTAGAAATTAAATTATATATAATAATATATTATACATTTCTAATAAATAATTGTTCTCTTTACACATTTTCTGAATAGACTTTCGTGGTAAAAGGTTGAAGTGGCTGAATGCAGTGGGGGGGGGGGGGGAAAAAGCCCGGGCCCACTGATATTTCTGGTGCAGCGTTTCTCTCACGGCACTCTGGGAGTCACTCCGCAGCCTTGTCGGGTGCAGTAGGCGGAGTGGGCATGTTTCCAGCGCCCTGCTCCACAGGTGGTGCCAGCACTAAGTTGTACTCACTGGTTTTCCCGTGTCACTTCCTTTCCATGTGGTAATGGCCAGTTCCAGCAGGTCAATGTCCAGAACACACAAATAGTCTGAGGACACACCACAGCACAGTGTATATTTAACCAAACAATAACTACTATTACACAATAGGCATTATTAGTGTAGAGTAGACAATGACAATTCGCACACAAAGAATATATCAGTAAATACTATATTTATGTAGACAACACACACGCACACACACACACACACACACACACACGTTAAAAGAGTCCTACCTCTCCTCAGGTCCACAGTGTCACTTTCACACTTGTCAGAGAGGTAGAGGGCAGAGTCATCCAAGATGAATCTAATCACAAAGAAACACACAACATCAAGATTTCAATAACAGTATTGATTACAACTTTAGGATTTTAATTGCAAGAATGATGCACTAACTACAACAAAGTCAAAACTGTATTGATCATATAATCAAATGTCGATTTGATTTAGAGACCGGACGATAAATTGGAGGACCGATAATGGCCCCGCAAAGATGTAATGCATATTTCATACAGAACAACATAAAAATTAGGTGAAAAGCTGTCTTGTGCATCTTGCAGCTAGAGAATAGGTGGTATATTTGAAGAAGGACATCACATTTTTCTCCAGTGCCTGTAAATTGTAACTAAATGATCTATATTACATATTATCTTTGATAACTATATTGCAGGGGAGCCCTTGCTTAAATGTTAATACATTAAAAAAAAATGTATTACTAAATATCGACGTCAAACCCACAAATCCGGTTGGATTAATTTATTAATTTATTTAATTTGTTGCAAGTGGTACCACACCAGTACCTGAGGTGAAAGGTGGCTGTGTCTACAATGATGTTGCTGGAAAGAGAGAAGGACTCCGCCGTAAACAAGACACGCAGGGGCAGATAAAGAGGCCTGGGAGAGCGATGGAGAGAACAGAGAAGAGTAGGGAGTATGGGACAGAATCAACTTTCTATTCGAATCTACCTCGAATACCTCCAGTCTGTCTGTCTGTGTGTGTGTGTGTGTGTACCTGTAATCCACGGCACATGTGGCGAGATGTGTGTGCAGGACAGTAATGACAGCAGGTGGTGTGTATCCGAGGATTGGATCGTCAATAACATCCAGAAAGTCGACCAGCTACAACAGGGTATCACAATGAAACGCATCATGTCAAGCACGGCAACTACAGTATGTCTCTGGAAATTGGCCTGCCAGGAAATGTATTTATTATTATTAAAATAACCTTAATATTTGTTGTTTCCCATCATTTATGATGGTGCACCATACATCTTTTGGAGAGCAGGAAACTTACAGTATTGTCACATGTGGCCACTGAAGGGTTTCCAAAATGACACCCCATTATTGCGAGCATTGGTTCACTTACTGAACCTTTATCCAATTTTGTTGACTATTACATCACGCCTTTAGTTGAAAATCTTCAAAGACACTGGTGATTTCATGACTCAACTCTCTGCAGTAACATTCTCCTGGCCACTATGGATGTAGTTAATCTTTACACTAACATCCCACATTCGCCTGAGCTTTGTGCTTTAAAGCTTTTCCTTGATACCAGGTCCGATAATACTCCCAAATAGTTTTCAAGTTGATATGTCTAAAATTGTATTGACAAAGAACTACCTTTCCTCCTCCAAACACATGGTACTACTATGGGCGCAAGTTTTGCCCCTGACTATGCAAGCCTCTTTATGGGTTGATTTATGGGAAAATGGATTGTTGTTGTATACATATTGGTGTTCAAACCAATATGTATACAACAACAATTCATTTTCCCGATCCATTGTACATCGATGACATTTTTATGATTTGGAATGGCTCGAATTGTGATCTTCAACCCTTCTCACAATATCTCAACTACTGCATTGACTTAATTGAATTCACCATGGAATGTGATAATCATAAAGTTAACTTCTTGGATACCTGGGTAACCACTAATAAGAGACAAATATACACCACTCTCTTTACTAAACCTACTGACAAAAACAACCTTCAGCACTATTCAGGCTATCATTCCATCCTCCTTAAAATAAGGTTTGCCCTACAGCCAGTTTCTAAAGGTATGACGCATCTGCATAAGGGATGATGATTTCCCAAGAGAAGCTCATAAACTCTTTGATCTGTTTCTAATGAGAGGGTTTCCACGGGTCGTTTTGAAACAGGCATTGACAAAAACTTGTGAGAAAAATAGAAATGAACTATTCACCAAATGCAAAACCCAAAACAAGCATTCAATCTCTGATTTGGCATTTTGTGGTATTGATATGGTGATTTGATGTGGTGGAAATCTGGATACAATTTTACTCCAATGTGAATGTAAATATATCTTCCATCTTAAAACTCTACACCCTAGTGGCTTAAATGAAGAATTGGATATGACCTGTTTTTATGTGACTTAATCTACAGGCTTCCCTTTTTCTGCTGCATATACCCATGTGTCCCATTCCTAATGTGACTGCTGACATTTATCTACAAGTATTGGACAGTATGGTTGTACAATCAAGCTCCAACTCATTGATTGGTTGCACCTGGATGGTATCCAACATATGGGTGACCCATCATGCATTGCTCTTATGCACTGAGAAAAGTCCAAATTGACTGAAACATTTGCACTTTTTTTACACATTTTACGTTCTCTGTAACATGCCCTGTAAAAATAGGAATATTTAAAAAGACTAGTCTGAATATTTTGGTGTTCTTTGAGCAAGTCCTTCCCTGCTTCCATTCTACTTTTTCTGACCTACGCACCAGAGAAAACGACAAACTAAGGACACATTTTTAAAAGGCGCAGCTTAACCCTTGTGAGCCAAAACATGTACTGTAAAAACACTGAAATAATACAATTTTACATTTTCTAAAAGGAGATTTATCATGGGTTTTGAAGGCCTAACTAAAGTTAGGTTGCGAAAAACATTGATCGGGAAACATTTAAATATGGTGTGGACTGAAATATAACAAACCTATGCTAACCTATTAGTACTATAGTGAGCGGTTATTTCCGACCTCAGGTTCAGTGCCTAAATGAGCACGTACTACTACTGAAGATTTTTTTTCATTTGTAAATGTGTATTTTTAATGTTATGGTGAACTGTTTTCAACTGTCTTGCTGAAACCTCCTACCTGCTCATGCCAGCTCTGATTAATCTGCGTCATGTAATGTCGCATGGTGGCCCCTTGCAAACGGAGGGCCACCAAGAACTCCTAGGAGAAGGCAGGAAATGGCTTCATTAGAAAAATGATATTGATGGGATTTAAAAAGGTTTCTCTCAAGACAGCGCCCACCTTAACGCTCCTCCGTGGGTCCAGGGTGATTTTGATGGCTGTGGACAGCATCTGGAGCTCTGTCTCCCTTCCACTGACACTGCTCACTCCCACCTCTGTGGCGTAGATGGTTGGGTCAAGATGCTTTGGAGGAGTAAAGTTGGGCATTTCCAACCGCTCAGGGATTAGGGAGTCTTTGACCACAGCTAAAGAAAATAAATAGTGATTATGGACAAGCCAGAAATGGAAATGTGTTAAAATGTAAAATAGAATGCTATATATCTATGACAATAAATAACAAGAAAGGAAGAAAATAATTAATTACTCATTACACCTCCACCCACCTCGATGATAGAGCTCGACTCGTTTGCTCTCCAGGCACAGGAAGTTTAGATTGGGATTGTTCTGGTGCTGTGCAACACTGAATATCTTCCCCCCTTCAAGGTCTAACACAATCTCCCCATGGTTCTGCTCCTCCTGAAACAGATAGAAGTGTGCAGAATAACAATTAGGTTAAGAAAACTAACATCATAGTGTAAATCCCCAGCCACTTAAAATCATAGTTAACTTTTGAAACAGATTGTGGTTGGCTCACCTTCCTGTCCGTCATGGCATGGAGGCGGCCCTTGCCGATGATGACAGTGAGGGACAGTAGACTGAGGTTGTGGTTGGGGCGGGGCTCTGGCTTTCTCATTGCAGCCGATTCGCTGGCTGAATGGAATTTTGGTTCGTCTTCGTCGGAATCAGAGTCTATGACACAGAGACTCACAAATATTAAAAAGCTTCTCAATTAAAAAAGGTCAAAATAAGTTTTTAGTAATGCTTTTTTAGTAATTCTCATTAGCATTTCTGTAAATGTAAATAAGCCATTCATGTGTTAAAAGCTCATAATAAAAATATTCTGTTTGGTTGCTTAAATGAACCCAATTCATATCTGTTTATCTTCAACCGCCAATGGGTTCCACTGTACTGCAAGCCAAAAACATACTTCTAACAAATCTACCATGATGGTCAAAGTGTTCCCAGGTAGTGTGTTTTCACAACATTTCTCAGACAAATGTACCTCTCACCCATCTATGAGACCATAAAGAGGATTGTAGACGTGACTGGAGACACACAGGAAACCAACAGAGGTTGTAAATGACAAAATGAAAGCAGCGGCCATCTCAAAAATCACCATGCGGAAAGAAAACCATTCAAGAGCTTTACTTGAGCCCTACATCACAATACATGTAACAACTGGTAAATACATGTAGGTATGAACTCACCCAGCCTAAAGGCAGATTTGCACAGCTGAAACTCATCGTCCTGGTGGGGGCGCCTAGGGTGGGGGTTGTGGTCTGAGTCAGGAGAGCGGGGAGGAGGCTCCCACATCAACAGGTCGTTGTTTATCCTACCGAGGAGGTTGGGAAGAGAGTTACTACGGTACTACGGTACACTGCCTCGCCTCCATTGTGTGGGGGCATGCACTCCTCGAGTTCCAGGGATGGGAAAGTTGACTTTCTACATGAACTAGTTCAGTTCTTAGTTCATACGTCAAAATTTTGAACCAAGTTCACAGTTCCAAAAATAAACTAGTTCATAGTTGTTTTTTTTTCCCATATGTTATTGCGAGCTATTGTTTTTCAAAATTATTGCCACAGCCCATATAGAACCACAGACAGTTTAAATCGTTTAAATGATCATACGACGCGTCCTTGCTGCTTTGTCGCCTACATGGTGCTGTCGCCTCCATGCTGCTTTTTGTTTTGATGACGCATGCGGCGGTGTGACACTGGTGTTGCCAGATATCGTGTTTTATCCGCTACATATTAAGGCCTGTTTACGGTGTGTTTTAGCCGGGTTTTCGCGTGGAAGGCTCTATAGAAATATGGCACCCTAATGAACGAAGTTAAACTGAGAGAGCGTTCTGTTCACAGACACCAGAATGAACTAGTTCACAGTAACGTTCATCAGGCAGTAATACGGTACGTTCAGTTCACGTTCGCCCAAAATATGAACATGTTCATTGAACTATCGTTCAATGAACGTGTTCAGGCACAACACTGTCGAGTTTCAAACCAAAACAACGTTTTTGTAGTGTGGGTACAGTATATTATACTGAAAAGGTAAAAAACAGCTTCAAATAGAAACACAACTAGTCTGAGGGTGGTTGATGCTGTGCATACCTGTTGTAGATGCTCTGGAAGGCCTGTTTGCTGGGCAGCAGGATGTGGGCCAGCGGCAGGTTGATGTCCATTGCACACTGGCACTGTGACACACACTGGGCCTGGAACTGACGCATCTCCTCCGGGTCGGCCGGAATCACCATCTGGGTGGGTGGAGGAGAGAGAAAGAGCGAAAGTGAGAGAGATGATAAACATTTGCTACCACACGGGAATCAGTGGGCGACGCATTCTTGGTGAGATGCCCAGTTTAGAAAAGAGTGTGTGTGTGTGTGTGTGTGTGTTTGTGTGTGGTCTCAAACACATAAAAAAGGTATGTGTGTGTGTGTGTGAGAATGCGTGCGCCATACCTCCTCAGTCTCAAACATGGTGCGGTTGGAGGAGAAGGGAGAGCTTGTCTTGTCGCGGAGCTCGCAGGAGCTCTCGAAGGACATGGTGGCCAGGTCCCGGGCCAGCCCGGCCAGACTTCTGCCCTGGAGCTGGGCATCACCTCCGCTCACACGCACGCATATCCTGGATGGGGGTGGGGGTTGGGGGCAGTTGAAAGGTAAGCCTCTCTATGGTAGTCCTACAGCTGATGTCTGAGATCATTTACCCGGCCACCTTGGATCAGATTAGATTAGTATCACCTCTTCTCAGGACTGTGTTTTGGCGTATACAGACCTTGTTTGTATTGACATCTCCCTGACGCTCTCATGTCGGTCTAATCAGCCAAGATAATTTCGGAACATGGAACTGTGTGGGTTTAGAACCACTGATTTGAAGGGGCCGGTGTCATTAAGCAAAGAACCTACAGGTCATTAGAGTGTTCTCAGATGACGCACATTACAAACAAAAGTTCCTTGGTTACAACACTAAGATGTTAGTTCCAAGTAGCACAGTACATATAGCAGTTTTGAGTAAAGTGTATTCATTTATAAAGTATATGTCATAACCCAAACCACTAACCTGGGTAGCGAGTCCTGGCTCTTCGTGACTCTGATACAGGGGAAGGATCCACCTTCCCAGCCCTGGTAGGACCCTGCAGAAGACAAGAGGACAGAGGTCACTGTGTTGGGATGTGGAAGAGCCAGTGTCCGGTCTCACAAATGTACCAATAAATGTGCTGCATGTGCTGTAGTGTAGCATAATTAACATGTTCATATGCTAGAGTGGAACAAAAGGCCTGTTGTCTGCACGATGGACAGAGTGCAGGAGTATGCGTGCACGTGTGTGCATGCATGCGTTATGTTCAATCATGTGTCTTGGATGAGTATCCAGACAGATTATGTGGCTTGAGTTTTGCTGAAAGTAGTTCCTTCTCAACTAAGGTTATGGCTATGGTTTACTGGAGGACAAAACAGTAATAATATGTTTTGATAAAATGATGCGAGAGCTCTCTTAATCCATATCTCTTGACTCCTATATCAGGTGTGGCTGTGCTAAAATATCGATACAGCGATATATCGGCATATTTATTTTCGCGATATACTAAATCGATTTCCAGATTAAAAATCTATTCTTAAAAAATATATATATTTTTTTTTTTTTTCTGGAAGATTCTCGTTTTAAACGGTGTGTTAACTACAACTACTTAATGTCGCAGTACGGCTAGTTGCCTAGAACCGATGGCCCCCATTTCTGGTAGAATGAAATTTGGATGCAACATGAAAGACGCAGCTGACAAAATTACAGCAGCTCCTTCCTTAAAAATATAAAGCCGATGTGTCGTATTTCAGCTCTGTTTTTATTTTTTACTATGTGGAATATCGCAATATATCGCAATATGTAATGTATCGCAATATAATCGTATCGTGACCATTGTATCGTGACCATTGTATCGTGACCCTTGTATCGTGATACGTATAGTATCGTGACCCTTGTATCGTGATACGTATCGTATCGTGACCCTTGTATCGTGACCCTTGTATCGTGATACGTATCGTATCGTGACCCTTGTATCGTGACCCTTGTATCGTGATACGTATAGTATCGTGACCCTTGTATCGTGACCCTTGTATCGTGACCCTTGTATCGTGACCCTTGTATCGTGACCCTTGTATCGTGATACGTATCGTGAGGTCCTTGCCAATACCCAGCCCTAATATCAGGTGTGGCTGTACCCACCGTGCAGGTCTGTAAATGAGGCCTCTAGCAGCTGGGTCAGGCACGGTCCAGGGGGCTGCCCGGGGCCCGTCTGCTCACCCTGGAGGTCCGGGGCCTCCTGGTGCCTTAGCTCCAGCTCCGTTAGCTCCAGCACCAGGGTTTCCGACCGCACGGCCCTCTGGGTCGGGGGTCGGCGTATGGGCAGGGGCCGCAGGTCCGGTATGGGAAAACGCAGGCGGAGGACGGCGTGCGGGGCCGTCAGGGAGAAGGAAGAACTCGGCTCACTGGTCTGGGGCCGAGAGAGGAGAGAGAAATCTTAAAACGGCCGTCTACCTGAACAGGTTTTGTGTCCGTTTCGTTTCACCCGTTAGGGTGGGACAACCAAGTGTATGCAGTTTGCTAACCTCAGTAATTTTGCAGCAAAGCTCTGCCCAACATTAACCTGAGAAGATTTGGGGATTTTAGACTTTATTTTTTTGTACATTACACTCAGGTAGTTATGTTTTTAAACTATTTTTCCATGCATCTTTCCACCCGGATTTGGGAAGACATAACATTTCTGCAGTAAACACTATGGGGTCCAGTTTAATCATAAGGCTAACAAGATTCTTGTGAATTCGAAATTTCCTTAGGCTTTTAATCTGCTGAGAGCTCAGCCAGTGGAGTGGTGGTGTGAATACCTGGGCCTGGGAAGCTATATGTTCTTAATGTTGTAAATGACTATTGTAGCTGGAAACGGCTTTTAATAGAATATCTACATAGGTGTATCACTCCTGGTTCCAATGGCACGTTGTGTTAGCTAATCCAAGTTTAGTATTTTAAAAAAAGGAAAATTAATCATTAGAAAACCATTTAGCAATTGTGTTAGCACATCTGCTGATTAAAGAAGCAATAAAACTGTCCTTCTCTAGACTAGTTGAGTGTCTGGAGCATTAGCATTTGTGGGTTCGATTACAGGCTAAAATGGCCAGAAACAAAGTACTTTCTTGTGGAACATGTCAGTATATTCTTGTTCTGAGAAACGAAGGCTATTTCATAGGAGAAATTGCCCAGAAAACACCAGTCAAGTACCATCCACAGGGAATGGCATGGCGTGAATAGTCATAATGTTTGTGGGTGCAGGCGGGAGTGGGCACACACATTGCGGGAGCAATATCGAATTGGATTCATTAAAAAAAAACTAAACTATATTTTTGCACACCCCTAGTAGCAAAAATATCCCACTATGATAAAAATCATGGTGTATGACGACAAATACATAAGGCCCTTCAGGATATTTTAAAGAAGCAATAAAACTGGCCTTCTTTAGACAGGGCCTTTAAGTGTAAAAAAAACAGATAATATATTTTGGAAACCAAAACCAAAAGATTTTACAAATGGGGAGAAACATTTAATTTACTACATCGCTGGTAGCCAGTAAAAAGGCCCTAACCAGGCCAAGACAAACTATAAAGAGCTGGATGGATATTACAATGGATATTTATATAATGGGAACATAAATTAAATCTTCGGTGTAGACATTGAATATACTGTAATGCAAGTTATTATATTTTCAATGGAACTCCCACCAAGAGTGTCCACAGAAATTGGCACAAAAGACAGAAATACCTGTGCTGCACTACATTTCTTCCACTGAGTGAGTGAGTGAGTGAGTGAGTGAGTGAGTCTATTGACCTGTGTGTGTACAGGCCCTGTGCTTTGTCTAGGACAGTGGCTGAAGGCCTTGCTCAGGCTTCCCAGGCGAGTCAGGATGTCCAGGTCCAGCTCAGCGCTCAGCTCTGCCAGATCCACCCGAACCACGCTGTCTCGGCGCACCACCTGATGTTTACCCTGCGGGTAGAGGAGGCATTCCAACGTTACAATAAAACACTTTATAGCTTATAATATCCCATTCAACCCCTCTCACCTTCATAATACACACAGGAACAAAGAGTACATTTTAGTGACAACTGATTCTCGCATATAAAGACAAAACATTACCATTACATAAAAAACATGGCCCAACACGCACTGTAAATGCTGGTGGGCATACATCAGCACTGTGTGTGTGTGTGTGTCTATCGCTCGCATTTAACCAAGGCACCTCTAGGGGTCCACGGAAGGAACACGTAATGCAGTGCACCGGCTGTGATAGTAAGCCACACGATCATATTAAAGAGCTTGAGCTAACGCAAAATCATCCCTACAACCTTTTTTACGCTTTTTTACGCTTGCAGAGCGTAGGTTCATTACTCGAGAAAATGGAAAGTTGGATGACTGTGTGTGTGTGTGTGTGTGTGTGTGTGTGAGAAAGGTTACCTTGCCGAGGTGCTTCTCAGTGAGGCCATAGTGCAACTGAGCGCAAGGTCTTGCTGCGGCACCCACAGTAAACAATCCTGCTCTCTGGAAGTGGAGCAACTAGACAGGCAGAGAGAAAGTGAGTGAAGCTCACAGCAGGATTTAATGCTGCTGTGGTTTTTCTGTGGCAGGACAAACAGAGCTGGATGCTGGACGTCTTGCACATCTTAACCGAAAGATAACAACAATGAATATGCGATATGATGATTAAATTGTCACCAATTTAAAAACTCAAAGTGATATGCAAGATTGTGATATCTACGTAATATTATACAACGCATAGACTGACAATGACGTATATGTATGGGGGGGCAGCATAGTCTAGTGGTCTGGGTGTCAAGGTCGTAAGTTCAAGCCCCAGTGTTGGCCTACCTGTAAGCATCCCTGTAAGTAAGATAATTAACCCCTATCTGCTCCCTGAAATAGTAAAAGTCGCTTTGGCTAAAAAGCGTCTGCTAAAATACCCAATTGTAAATTAGTTAAATAAATTCTAATTAAATCATGTTCTTTGCGATGCACACACAATGCAGTTAATGCAACTACTTTGTTTTGGCCTTTGTAGCGGAAACAAGTGTTTAAAAAAGGTGCAGATCCATTGAACCGGGGCAGAAATTTGGGATTCTGACGACACTATAACGTAGCCGAGGAGTGTATGTTTCAATATTACGAAGCATGTGGTGACATAACCAATTTTTCTCCATTAGGAAGCCCACTCCCCCGCACAGACATACAATCTACCTCGCTGTATTGGTGCTTGTTGTCCTCCCACAGACACTCCAACAGTTCAAGTCTGCTGAAGGAGAGGTCAGAGGTCACAGCACGCCTATGGCGACTGCTGCTGCGCGTCTCGCAGGCCACCTGCACCGCTGCCCCCGTTAACCTTGAGGGAAGGGGAGACCGAGACTAAACTGTGAGATAGCCATATTGATTACAGCTACTATTATAGAATACATTTCATCAGCACAGGTGCTCTTTTTAGGTTTATGCTAAAATATGAACTTTTAAAAAGGTCTATGTAATGCTTATGTACTAGGAAGAGAGTTTGGCAACAGAGGTGGCTGTCTGCCTCACAGCCAGGGAAAACAAATACTATTTAACTAGGGATGGGCAACTTGCTTACGTCAACCAGTGTTAACCTGAGCTTGAAGCTGTTGTCCTATGAGCCACCCATCAGGCAAGCTATTGACTCTCAGAAACCTGGTTTAGAATCTGGTCCTGTTGTGGCTTTGGGTCTGTCAGACCTCTTGGCTTGACACCATGGCTTTCAATGCAATTTGCCTGAAAAATGCCTTTTAAAAATAACTCTGAAATGTACATTATATTTCAGTATTCGGTAACCTAAACTTTTTTTTTAACCTCTGGCAGTTCACCGCTTACCTTTGTAGCATTTCAGGTTATTTACTGGACTTGAATTGCTTAAATTTGAATAAAAACATGAAAAATGGGGGTGTTCTAAAACTTTTGACCGATCACTACTTAAAGATACATGCTATCGATATTTTATGTGAGGATAGGATTCTAAAAACTGAACCATAAGGACCAGCAGTATTGATACTTTGGGATCCGCCCATCCCTACATTTTATTTTAAGCATTAAGTACCTGAGGTGGGAATGCGGGCAGGCCTTGGCGAAGCTGTCCCTTAGATGGTGGAAGTCTCTCTCGCTGAACATGCTGTCCTTGAACGTGGCCAGCTCGCTGAAGAACACCTGAGACAGCTGAGCCAATGACGAGCCTCCTTCCACGCCTGAGGGCGGGTCGTCTTGCAGCAGGGTTAAGGTGAGCCCGCCTAGTGTCAGTCGCAGGAATGCGTCAGGCTTTAGAGGTTCTGATTGGCTGCTGTGGGAGCGCCCTGAAGAGAAGGAGGGAGGCCAGCTATCAATTACCATTCACTGTTACACTTGGACAGTGTAATTATGCTTTAAATGTTTATGTTTAAAGGGCAGATATTAATACTACACTGTTGATCAGAATACCAGAGCCGTTCATTCAGATGCAGCTTGCGTCAGCCCTGTACAGTACAGTATGGTTACCTCTGGTGCGACCGCTAGCCTGGGGTAGACTGGAGAGAGAGCCCGCTACAGGGTAACGTCTGGGACAGTTCATGCCCTGGCAGGGGGAAAACATAGGGCCCAATCAAATGTGTTTATTTATTTGATGGGTAGGTGATGGGTAATGAAATCCTGACAAATTAAAGAATTACCGAATATAAGACTAGGTTTTTGTCCTAAAAATAGGCTGAAAAATGGGGGGTCGTCTTATATTCGCGATATAGACAA
>JAODLI010006868.1:0-27663 GCA_027575585.1 Percopsis omiscomaycus | reverse complement strand
CCCCCCCCCCCCCCCCCCCCCCCCCCCCCCCCCCCCCCCCCCCCCCCCCCCCCCCCCCCCCCCCGCGCGCCACTCCGCACTCAGGTTTGGATAAGAACGCACAAGAATTTGAAACACAAACAAGGCAGACTCGAGGAGTCTACCTTTAATGATCAACTGTGGAGTTTGATTTATCTGAAAAGTCTTCATGGTCATTTTTTGGGTTGTAAATTCAAATGTGTTTCATTAAACCCTTAATGTTCCTTTAAATTAACTTTTTTTGGGCGTGAAGGAGGTCATCATTGTATCTTGGAATTAGAAGATGTTCATTATAATTGTTCATCAAAACTAACATTTTGTGCCGGTGGGAGATTGCTCAAGTGCCATTCATATCAAACTAACACTACTATTACAAAAAGGCTTTATTGGTTAAATATTCAGTAATGAATTTAACAATATAATGACTGAGTAACATTTTAATTATAATGCCACTGATGCTAATAATCGCATCACATTACTTCTCCTATCAGAGTGGAAGCCATGCCTCAAGTTTTCTATGATTTTTAGTGATGCCTCAATGTTATGTTACTGTCAACAGTGTGTCGAATTTCGCAGCAGTTGCGGGGTGAAAAGCTAGGATATTGTGACATTAACAGGGAGACTAGTTTTGTCAACTTCTGTACGAGTAGATACATACATTTATGAATAATTCATCACATTACGCCAGACATTCCTTTAGCTCATTGCTGCTTACTCTGTTAGCTATGCCCACTCCGCAAGTGACCCTGCTAAACCAAAATATCTAATACATTTTATACACACTCCTCCGGCCAAATTTTCCAGCATTAGTCGCGTTCACAAACTAGACTGATCTGGATAATTTTGCACAATTTTGTGTTCTCAATTCTGCTAAACTTCTGTCTGTGCTGACAGAAGGTGAGGGAAGTAACTGCAGCATGAGCCACACCCAGTGGAAACTAGCAGCACTCACCGAGCCGGGCGAAAATGTAGTCCTCTGTTTAGCTGAGGTAGTGGAAAGTTGTGTTTTAGGAAACTCTACAGACAATTCTGATCATTTCAAGTTGGTACAGTAGAAATGTCAATACAGTGTTCATTGAACATACTTATATGCTGGATCTGCACATATGTGAATCATATGTGGATTATTACCTGGTTGATTATTTTTAAATAGATCAGGAAGGCTTTCAGTGGCTCAGCTCAGGCATTAACATGTAAAAATAAAACTGAACTGAACTGTGTTTTTCTGTGAGACTAGCATTGAGCATTGCTGTAGCATTCAGCTTCAAACTTTAATTGGCTCCAACTTTTCTCCTCTGGTGTTTCTTTGATCCTCAGGTTGTCTGTTGTTGTTGTTTTTGAGTTATTTTCCGTAACCCAGCACGGTTTGCCTTTAGGGTTGCTGCCTGTGAAACCTTTAGATTTGAGAGTATCTTACTCGCCAAGTCTCCAAACAACACACTGAACATTTCTTACCACTAATGATTTGATGATTTTTATACTATATAAAGTCAAATCAAATCAAATCAAAATCATATAAAAAATTGTGAATTTGATAGTTGAACCTCACTTACAATTTACAATTTTACAATTGTTAGACCTTGTTAGACCTCTATGTAAGCCCTAAAATTCAAACGGCCTGGGCTGTATTGGATAGAAAAGGTCATTTAAGATATTCCCGCTGTTTCTTTTTCTACACTAGGGATTTCACTTGCAAGTTAAATCCATTCACCTACGCAATCCATGGAGAATATATTTAATTATTGAATATCCGCCTGAGTAGAGAAGCGTTCTATAAAGCAATATGTTCCTCGTCACATATTTTAATCAGACGTCATACTTTGTCCTGAGGTCCAGTCTCACTCTTATATTATTTAAAAGTTGAGTGGGTGGTCTTTGAAGAATTTTGCGGCGCAGAGGAGAGAAGATTCTGGTGGGATTTGATCATGGACCTTGTGTTTGAGTCTATCCACCACAGACCAAACCAAGTCAAACTATTCTAATCACGTGTCTCTCTTTTTCAGTAAGTCAGAATCATTCTGCAGGAGGCAGCCAAGTGTCGACACTATTCTTGTGTTTCAAGATATTTTTGGCTTGTAAGATTCATTAGAATAGTTTTGGCCGGTCTCCCTATGGTTCTTCTCAGGTTTTCTATATTTGGGAGATCTATTTTCTATCAAAGGCAGACTTGATAATTAAACATGTCTTGAATAAATTTGAGGTAACAATGCATAAGGACTTCTTGTAGTTCTCCATTGGATGTAGTCATGGATAATGCATGAATTCCCAAGCTGGGTAATTAAGAATACCTTAAGCCTTGGAGAGCCAGGGAACATCCTCTATTCGTGACCTTTCTATAAAGGTCAAACCTGCAGTCTTTGTTAAGTTTAGAATGGTGCATATCACTGCAGACATACTGTACATTGTTGTGTCAGAAACATCTACATATAAAAGAGTTTTTATTATTCTCAGATACACCTGCATTTACTGTGCAAGATAGTGTTGTGTGTTATTTCACCACACAAAACGCATTAGGTTGCAGTGCATTAGTAGCACGACTCCTGGTTTCTCAGCAGATCAGTTTTAGAGGAGGAATTCTATCCTTTAGAAGAACTGTATCTTTAAAAATGACAGATCTGCAACAATTTGGATTTTCGCTGAAGCCTTAACAGACCACATTGGAAAAGTTTTGAATGAGAGCTTAGTCACCTATCTCCTTTGATGTAGTTGGAGAAGGCATATACACACACACACATACAAAACTCGGCATCAGACATCAGACACTCAAACCTCATGCTCATGCTCATTAGGTCTGGAACAGAGAATGGCAATGCTGATCTGGAAAAGGATTTTAGCACTATAGTGTAGTATACAGGTAAATATAGACTGGAAATATACAGTAACTCTAAATTGAACTGGAAAACATCTGACTCATTTTAATCCCCGCAATGCTTCAAATTGTGTCCATTTTTAGACACAGTTGGTCTGCTCCATTACTGTGAGGTTCTACTCTATTATTGTTGATGTTATTTCAGTTTTCTTAGTTTGATAATTAACACATTTAGTTATTCAGTTAATTTTGCTCCTACTATCTAATTTAGTACACCCTAACATAAACTGAAGCTAAAGAGTTGCAAATCACAAAAATATTGTGAAAATTGATTTGTATTTCAACATACACATAGTCTCAGTTTGGGTTTGTGAGAATTGAACAGCTAGCATATAGCTAGCAAGCTATAAAGCACACATTTTATTAAAGAAGAACATAACACAACATATAACAAACAATAATTACTTCCACAAATTTTAAATCATCTCACGGCCCCCCAAAAGCACCCTGCGACCCCCATGTTGAGAACCACAAGTTCTTCATGCTATTGGGGAACACTTTCATTGGGCCAGACGTGTCCAGGACCGGGGCTGTGACTCCCCAACCCTAGGCCAGCGACCTGTCTTAGTATTGAGCCAGGACTGGCGTCTCCCACTAAATGAGAAGCCAGATGAGCTGGAGAAGAGAGTGTGGCAGAATGCAGGTGGCCAGAAGCCATTAGTCCTAATACGATTCCTCTGTTGCTGCTGCAGAGAGCACTCCAAGCTGAAACACAGGGCATCTCATTATCTCCATCGCCGCTCTGAACACTGGAAAAGGCAGGCGAGAGAGAGAGGAGAGGGTATACTGACAAATCACACTCGTGTGTTATTATAGACGCACTGATGTATGAATTTGTGAAATGAGCTTTTGTTATTCACCTGGAATGAAGATTTAGAATTTAGCTCCAACGCAAAGTTTGAGACATGTATGCCATAACAAAGTCATTTTTGTACTGTAGGTTAAGTTAAAGGAGCAGTTTTAAAAAAAAGACTTGATATAATGAATATTTATTATCGTAAATATGTTTTAAACCATGTGTACTGAGTACATGAGTATGTTAGAGGAAGATTCATATTGTTTCAGGTACAGAATACGCTATTTTAGTCCGAGGTCCACTTTGAGTAGTTCTGCTTATCCTCTCTGGAGGACCAGCCATTGCTGTTTGAGGGAAAAAAGCATCACCACTAATGCTGGACAGTTTGTGTATACAAGAAGTTATGTCAAATTTGATTGTAAAAATATTCTAAATGAGTAGAGCAACGCTGTATAGTAAGCCTACTAGACTAGTTCAACTCAGATATGTAAAAATATAATACAGATATTGGTCTGTTTCTCAGTTCAGTCAGTATGCACGATCTGCAAGTCAAGCTAAAATTTTGAGAGGAAATCTCTTTGCTGCTTCCTCTCCTCCTTTAACTCTGGCCCAGCCCCTACCTAAACTATATGCTTGAATTGCTTGCACAAATGTGATTAACATCCACGAGGCCCAGAGCTAGCCTCGCTGAGAAAATTGACAATGGAATATCTCTATACTGCTCTATTCTACTGGTGACTCGCTCACTGTAGCCTGAGGGTCAGCATGTTCATGTTCGGAGCAAATCTCTTAAAACAAACATATCTCGTGTACTGCAGCCTTAATAACTTTCCAAGGACTTCTTTACGCAATCTCGTGCTTTGGTGAAGCACAGGCAGCAGTCCCTACAGGAGAGAAGTGGGAACCTGTCTTCTACCACATCCCCGCTAGCCCCCGCTAGCCCCCCGCCCCTCCATCTGCTGACAGCACGTAAACAACAGTGCATGTCATCACAGCCCGGACCCACAGGGCACCGTGCCGAGTGACGCACAGGGCGGCCAGCAGAGCAGGAGAAGGTGAAGGGAGGAAGAGGAAGAGTTACGTATATAAAGAGAGAGAAAGAAAACACGGCAGCTGCAGGTAAACAGGAAGCAATAACGACAGTGGTCTAGGAGACTAGGAGCAGTAAAGGGTGCTATTGTTGCAGAGGGTTGTAACCTTGCTGTGGGGTGTGAGGGGATGCAGACAACGTCGTGATCGGGTTGGGGAAATGGTGGAGCTCCTTCTGCTGGCTCACTTTTACAGGATTAAATATTAGATTCTTAATGCACCACAACGTTTTATGCTACACTTGCTGTGCTCCACCAGAAAACGGTTGTCTTCTGCCTCTGGCTCCGCTCTACTCGTCTGTTGTGTGTGCAACTCAGCCTTTCCACTCTCGCATGTCTTTGCTTGTCCAATAGGAAGGGCAGAATTGAGACACAAAGTGTGTGTGTGTGAGAAAGTGAGAGAGTGGAGAGGAATTGAACTTGATCTTTTTTGTTTTGGGATTTTTATTTCCAGGTGTTTTGTCCCACCCCTAATGAACATCATACTGTATGTCCATCTGATCTGCTCCAGGGTTTGGTATCTGAACATTAAATCTTATACTGCAGCATTCTCCCAATCCTAAAGTGTCAGGTACCGGAGGTGAAGTCAGGCGCAAACACACACAGAGACAGAGGTAGGTTTAACTGGTTTATTCATTTGTCAGGCAAATGCAGAGTGTGTGTGTGTGTGTGTGGGGGGGGGGGGGGGCAGTCATGGGGCAGGCTCTTACGGGGCGCGGTACCACAGAGCAGCAGGCGAGGGGCAGAACCAGGAGACGGGCTAAGGCTGAAGACCAAGTGGGGCAGGTGGAGCCACGGGTCCGACAGGCAAGGAGCTGCAAGACATTGAGAGGGGACGAGGCACAGGCAGGCAGGCAGGCAGGCAGGCAGCTGAGAGGCTGGCAGGCAGGCAGGCAGGCAGGCAGGCAGGCAGGAGACGTGGGTCGGGCAGACAGGAGCTGGTGCCTTGCTGTGTCTACACTCTGGCGGTGAGCTTCCTCAACCGCTGGGCTTTAGTAGACGGGCAGATTGGAGATTGATCGCAGCTGTTCGCTGCAAAGGAGAGAGAGAAGAAGAGAGAAAGAGAGCTGCTCCCGACTATGACGGCGGGGCAGGGGCCGTGACACACAACAACAAAAAAATGATATTGCTTGAAAAATGTATTATGGTGTAGCTATTCCTTTAAATAGCAATTATTTATATATACACATCAAAATCAGAGAATGCCACAATATGGTAACATTTTCTGTGAGTACAAAGCTAACTCGAGGATAAGAGCTAGAATAAAACTGCCTAAATACTCTACAGTATATAGTGACATTCTGCTGTGTTCAAATTCAGTCTTCTATATTTTGTTTTAATGAGTAGAGCTTGCCGCTAACACTGTGCCAGAGCTGGGTGAGACGGGGCCACACATGCGGAAAATATATAATTTCATGTTTCATGTAAGGTGTGTTATATAAAACAAAACAAAAATCAGATGGGTGTGCCATACACAGAGCGTTTGAAAAGTTGTTTACACAGAATGTACTATTCAGACAGAGATGGCGAGCTGGGACCATGGTTAATATGATTTATTTATTTAGTTGCAACTTGCTTTTTTTACTATGCTTTTTTGTGATCATGCATGTGGGCCAAAGATACTATAGTATATGTCTGATTAGTGTAATTAATGTTATGAGCTACAATTCCTTACCATCACACCTCTGTGAAAAGGGTCCAATTCATTCATTATTAATGAATGATTAATCATTTACAGTATGTTTCTCTTAGCTATGTAATTTCTCTGGGTGATATAAAAGTTAACTGTCCAATATGACAAAACTAATCACAAACTATTCAGTTTTTATAATTGGATTTACAGTATGCTAGTTATTTGTTCGCATGTATTTTCAGTTGTCAGGGTGCGTGCATATTGTTTTCATATGCCCTAAGGTAAGATGACTCTGCACATATGATAGATCCAAATATTGAGTCCCAGTGAATTGAGTACCAAATGACAGCGGTGATGTCATAGTACTTACTGTGAGCATCGTAACCAATCAAATCCAAACATCTAATGTTTGTACCCTGTGATATATTTGCAAATAGAGTTCGCCATTTTTGTAGTGACTCAAATCAAATATATTATATGAATTATATTGCAATCAATATAATTAATTGTATAAAAAAGTCATGCAACTGTCAATTTTAAGAGCCCTGAAAATTGATAGATAAATAAATAGATATGAACAATGAAGAACATTAGTTCGCATTGGCCCTGAAGTTGCCCTTGACTTAAATTGCAGAGCCATCCTGATTGAGAGCTTTGTTAAACTCTATCAGTCATGTTAAATTTCACAGATATTATCTGCTCACTGACTGTAATTAGTTCAAGGATTAATGTGTAGAAGCATGGTGGAGTTTGGCGTTTTCCCATAGTACTTGAGGAATAAAAGGATAGAATGCATAATCAAATACAAAGTGAATATCAATGAATGGGCCAAATCACTCCAGTCCCTAGATCCCTGATGCAATTATTTCCCTTTTGCATTAATTATTGCTAACAGATGACACTAATGACTTTGAGTGGAAGCTAGTGATGGTAGCCCCAAAAAGATCAATGCTTTTTAAATAGGGTCACAGCAAGCCTATCACTTGACGTCTTGGGCCAATTGGCGATGCAGGTTGTGTATTCCACTATTAGCTAGCCTCCACTAGCAGACAAGTCTCTCTGTTTAGATTTCCAAGTCCACAAGGGCACACTGTCGCTTTTTCAAATTTGATTGTGTTTTCTGTGTTTAGCCGACAACATATTGTTAAAGCTGCTGTAGGTAGGATTTAAGAGTTGCCGCGAGAGCTACTGTAGCTAAAAAAAACAAGAGAGTAAGATTTAGAAAATCAACAACAACAACAACCCAAAATCCCACCCACTCCTCCTCTGCTCCCTCTCTCTGGAGCCCGTTGGTCTGCTGTTGCGAAACTGCCATTGGCAAACCTGTTGTAGCTGTGTGCACGCATTCATGTGATTGACAGGCAAGGTAGATTCGCCGGACCAATCAGGGAAGAGGGAAATAATTCTTTGCTGTCAAAAATCTAAATAGAGGCAGGGGCTATCAACCAGAGCAGATATTCTTACAGAGCATTTCACTCACTGATAGCTGACGTACGTCTATGGCATTTCTAAGAAATTATGCAAAATTTAGAGCTCTTAGATTCTACCAACTGTTTGAAAATACGAACCCTTTCTTGAACTGACCTGTCAATTTTTGGTGCTGCAACACTGTAGCTGACCTGAACTCTCATAAAGGGTTCATCTTATCTTACAGTATCTTATCGTATCATATGCATATGTGTCAATGCCTTAAAATCAATCTTTGAGATATGATGATATCAAATCTGGTATCTCCTTCGCAATATGTGCATCTCACAGTGTGTAGCAATGATAAACAGGAATGTAATTTTCTTTTCCTTTATAGATTTATATACAGTACATTATTTATTTGTCTGTAGGAAATTTCATACAAATTCAGATGAATTGGATTGTACAGAGATCTAGATTTGGGTTTATAAGCAACCCTATTATTCTGTTGTCTGGGTTCGTGCCCATTTATACATTTATTTTGTTGATAGGCTATTGAAAATGAAGATCTGAAAAATTATGCTCTCAGTGCTGTTATATGTTTGGGAAACCAACCCCAGTTCATATAGTAATATTGCCCTGGCAAAGAAACAAGGCTTTACTGTGTTATAAATAAGATATTCTGCTTCAAAGTCTATTGGCACCATAAATATTGCTGAATAATTTTACCCCAGGATGCAAACACATTTTTCAAGCTTACTGTAAAGCTCTTAAAGAGTTCTTTCATAAGAACCCTTAATAATAGTGTGCCCAACAGAGTAATTAAACTAAACTATATTCAACTAAACATCAGACAACTGTCATGTACAGTATTTTGTTATATAATAAATAGCCACAAATGTATCACACCATGCTGTGTAGGAGCAGGACACTAGCACAATATTTGTTTTTATTTGACACTAAACTAGCACTGCACCACCTGATTTTGACTGACACACCCTCTACTGCGCCTAAATGCCCATTTGGGCACAAGCGGTGTCATGGCGCGCCGGAAAATTAGCAAATGCGCCCAGGCGAGATAAAAACCACTGTGTGCCTAATGCAATGTCACTACGTCTGCGTTAGCGCTACCGCTGGCCTTGCGCCATCCGTAAACTAGAGCCCTAAGTTCCAAAAATAAGGTACATACAGTAGCACCTCCATGCAGCAACAAGCCAGAACTAATAATGCTAGCAAAGCTACATCTGTATTCTATCAAAAGTGCTGATTGTGCTGTTGCATAGTTATAGAGCTTTTATTGTTATACATTTGTGTAACACTAGACTTTTCAATTGGGAGGTTTACAAAGCATTTCCTTTTACCTTAAGTCACTTAAGTCAAACTGACAACATGACAAATAAAAATAACAATTTGACACAGTGACAGTAAAAAATGAACGAGAGCCATGTCCACAGTACGACGTGTGAATATTGAGATACTGTAGCTCGTGTAAGATTTGATTTTGTATTTTTTATTATGGCACACAAACTAAAATGTGAATTAATGGAATGGACACCAGGACATTCAGTATATTTACATCTACACAGAGAGTACGTTTCAGCTGACGAGCTTGGAAAAAGTAATCACTTCTAACTGCTAAGAGAAAAATTATAGGTTGTTACAGACTGGTGGACCTCTTTCTTGTTGAACGGAAAATAGCAATCTGCTTGGATGGAAAAAGACAGCAATGTATTCAACATATTGATTTGTTGAGATTTGTGACAAATACAAATGAGGTGCTTTGGGGGATTCTTACAACTTGTGCCCAGTTCAGAATCTATTCAACACAAAGCCAGGTGTAATGTGAATGAACAAACATTGATGTGCAAGTGGTGCCCGGCTTAAAGTATATTAGATTTGTCAATAACCAATCTCTGGCTTTCTTCCACTATAAGTAATTCAATTATATCCTACACCAACAAATGCATGCAAGATCAGTTTTGTTCATTTATCTTTTATATCTTCACTCCTCAATTTATATCTGGAATAACCTTTGTGGGTTGAAAGCAGCGTTACAAAAGCATAGTTTTGGTTTGAAACTCAGAGTGCCTGCCCCGAACCTACCGAGTACTGAGTGACTCTGTGCTCTTCCTCATGCAGCTCCCATAGGCTAACACTGTCCTCTACCCTTCATCCTACAGTCCTCTGTGTGTTGAGGGCAGAAATGTGCGGATCACGGTGGAGGGGGTGGTGGCTATAACGCGACCAAAGAGTGTACCGTTAACTCCTACCGTTAACCTTTTGACTTACTTTTATTGTCCAGGATGGCCAGAGGAATGGAAAGGCAAATGTTCCCGCTGGACGGTGGCCCAGCCTGCTGAGTCTAACCTGCCCACGCAGCAGCTGCAGTGGGAGTGGCAGTGATGCTTCATTATCCAGTGCTTGCAGTGAATATTCCAGTGGCTCTCACACCTGGGCAGAGGGGCGTGGCTCATCAAAGCAGGTAGGACTTGTGCAATGTGAAAGTCCTACTTTGAATTGTGAAATGTGAATTTATTTTACAGGAAATTAATGTATTCTGTTCTTTTATGGGATATGAAATATGAAATAATGTAGACTTCATTTTCGGTATTGTCTTGTAAGAATAACAAATCCAGCCATTAAAGTGATTTTGGTACTTCTCTTTGGTCACTCACAGAGTGCAACAAGCCGTGAGAAGAGGATAAGTGCTGGCTCAGGATCTGCTAATCCCACAGTTGCCAGTGACCATGGGGAACTAGGATGGAAAGAAGGACACATTCTGAAAGGCCTGAAGAGACTCCAAATGCGCAGCCCAAAAGAGCCATCCTCACTCGCGTCTGCGTCACACTGCAAAGACTGTATGACCTCAAATGAGGGAATCTATTCTCACGGTGTCAAGGTTGAACCACGGGTGACTGTCCCCAAACAGACGGCCACTGTAGGCCATAACCCGTTCAAGGCAGGGGCAGGGGCCGTTGCACTAATTTCAGACTCAGACGATGGAGATGAAGACTCACCCAAGTCCCAGGCCACAGACACCTGTGACCGACCCTCAGAAGAGACTCTCGGTTTAGAAGAACCCAGTGGCACCCCCTCTGGTGAAGTGGAGAAAGATAATCCTAGAAAACTCAGTGGAAATCATGGCCACTTCCTCTTACCTCTACCAGATGACTTCCTCTTAGAGGGACCCACGCTGAAACCAGGTGTCAGCCCAACAGAGAGCCCTAATCGCGTGAACACACAAAATAACTCTCGAGAAAAAGACAGTCAGCCAAGCCTGAAGAAGTTAAACGACAGAAACAACAACCAAGAAAAGGCTATTGACCGCAAATCTAGACTGGATTATGACAAAAGGCAACAGGACAGATTCTTATACAAGCAGCTGGACACAGGACCCATTGAAGGGGGGCCACCCATACAGCATTCTGCAAAGAAGGCTCTGTCCTGTGTTAGTGAGGCCAGACAACGTAGCTCTTCTATGGACACTCACTGCAGAGATCAGGCTAGTGAGGGTGGAGGTGATAGCCGGGACTACACCATTTTAGAATCCTCACAAAGAAAGCTAAAACCTCAGGTTTGTGATTCAGCAAGAGGGGCCTTCATTCTCCGAAGCAAGAGTGCAGACGGAGGAGCAGAGCAGCCCAAGAACTTGCATTCTCCACTGCACAAGAAGCTCATCAAGGTCCACAGACCTAAGGGACAGTCGAACCCGGTGCACAGCACCTCTAACTCTAGGTCCAACCTTATTAAGAATGCTACTTCTAGCAAGGTGCCATTTCCTAAAGTTGAGAAAGTAGAGAATCCTGCTGTGTGTCAAATGTCCCCCCTCTCCTCCCCAGTCAAACATTCAAATGTGTTTAAACCCAATGAAGCCCCAAAGAGCCCAACCAAAACAACCTTGCAGAACGATAAACTTCCACCAAGTAGTGACTCTGGTGCAGAAAGCCCCATCTCTAACAATTTACCAAGTTCTTCCCTGAAACAACAGCATCAGGAGCAACACGCCGAGGTGTCCCATTCTGAACCTCATACCTCATCCCCGCCACCACCACCAGACAGAACTACATCGCTTCTCATCAGGCCTGGTTGTGAATCTTCGCCCAAATCTAACAAAGCAACATGCCAGTCTCTAACCTCTTCCCCTGGGAAGGCCTCTGCTGGCCCCTCCAAGCCTCAACCCTCCACAGCAACAAAAAACACTGAGGGTATCATTGCACATATTGAGTCTGATTTAAAGTCACCTAAATGTGTCCCTGCCAAGGTCTGCCACCAGTCATCCAAGACCCAATCTACAACCTCCCTTCCTGGCCAAGAATCCTATGCTTCAGATTCCTCTCAGTCACCTATGGCTGTGGCTTACCATGAGGGAAAGGGTACTTCCAAACAGGGAATCGGTGACCCAAAATATTCTGTCATCCAGGCTTCTTCAGATGCTCACTACCACGGAATTGGAAACCTTTCCCATAATTCCACCCCAAGAGCAATGAAGACAGCTCTTCCTGTAAATGCAAAATCCCTTGATCCCATTCCAAATCCAGGACAGGAGACTAATACCTTCTTCATTCTAGAGAGACATAACAAAGGAAATACAAACACCTCTACAAAATGTCTGCAAACATTTGAGTCATTCAGTCATGATCCCCACGCTCATCAGACCATACATGGAGGTAATGAAACCAGTGCAAAGGACAAGGTGCGGCGGAAGATTGATACTCGCTGTAGCTCTCTGGATTCTGAGCCTTCAGTCCAACCGGCTGCAATAGAAAGTGGGGTAATGTTAGACTGGGGATTTGATGAGGAGGGTTGGCTATTCAAACGGTCTGTGTCTGTATCAACCAGACCTCTTCTAAAGCCAGTTATGGGTATGAATGGAGCTAAGGCTCGTAGCCAGAGCTTTGGGGCACGATATATGGATAAACCAAGCTTCAATAGATCTGGAAAGGTCCGCACCCAGATTAAAACTCACTCAGGAAGCTCTTTAAACTCTCTCTGTGATGTATTCCCAGGAAGTATGAGTTGCTCCAGTAGCTATCATTGTCCAATGAACCGATCCCTTTTGAACAATTTCCTGATTGAAGAAGGTCTGCCAATACCCTCACACTTGGCCTCCTCCAGCGAAAGACTTCAAAGCCTAAAACAGCATAGAGAGCAGGCCAGGCGCCTTCAAATTGAGCAACAGTTTTCAAGCGCCTTTGGGGAGCCCGTTTCTGAAGAACCTGAGCAACAGAATACGATAACCACCATTGAGGAGAAAGTTATGCTGGGAATAGAGGAAAACTTGCATAAGTCTCAGGAACAGGAGAGAACCAATGAAGCTAAGCAAAAATCTTCCCCATCTTTGGCCAACTGGTTTGGCTTCCGCAAAAGTAAACTTCCTGCACCGAGTAGCAAAAAAGTTGATCCTCCTAAAGTGAAAGAAGAGAAGAGGGAGCAGAAGATTACTTCTCTTCTAGGTGGAAAGCAAGTTAAATGTGACAAAAAGAAGGATCGAAGAAAAAGTGATGGAAAAGAGAGGTAACATTTTAAAATAAGTTAAAAATGCAATACTGTATTAAAACAGATAATGGTACGCACTTATAGGATAAGAAAAAAAGACCATCCACATTAAATAATAATTCTGACAAGACACTGTTTGTTTAGCTTAATACCTTAGCTTTTACATGTAAATATCTTTGTACCAGCCAAATTATTTATGGAACATTATGTCCAACATCATCTTCATCCTGAACTATAAAAACTTGATCCTGGGCAACTCTTCTTCTGCCAATAAAGTCTTTCTGCCAATGAAGTGATTTACAGGCCTGGATAGACCAGGCCGTTTTATCAAGTGCTGTCTGAGACATACAGTATAGTACATCACTCGTCTAGCCCAGAGTCTAGTTGAGACACCTCTCATAGAGAACATCACAGCTCGGTCTCAAGGGGAACAGACTCATTTATCAGCTAGAGTACTCTGGAAGAGTTGAGTCAATACGAGGGAATATTAGATTATACAGTAGTGGCTTGCTGAAAAAACATTTGTGTTCAGCTCTGTAGGGAGAAGAGAAGCTCATGATGCTGTGAGGGCCTGTATCTCCATGCCCTGCCCGGGAATGTCCCTGAATGAAATGCAAGGGCACACCGACGTCTGTTGCGGGGATCCAAAGGTAAATTAAATTAATGCACAACTGCTTATGGTATGTTTCCTAACCAAAATAAGATGAATCAAGGGCTGTGTTCAGATCCCTTAGTCATTCACTTTACACCGCAGTACTGTGGGTGTCAGCCATACATTAGCATGGCATGCACGGTGTCCCATATTGCAAAGGACTGCTAGTAGAATTATAGAACTCTTGCAATAATATCATTTTAAGTACATGACCTTGGAAGACCTCAGAAAAACACAGAAGAGTGATTAAAAGCAACTGACTTCATGGAGATTTAATACAATCTAATATAGTCTAAACAAGCGTGAGATGTGCTTGAGGCTAATTTCTGATAGTCACTCAAACGCTCTTTCGCACAATTTCATCATTTCTTCTGTCATTACCAGACTTGTGAAACCCTCATCTATCACATCCACCACTTCACTATCAAAAAGAAAGTGTCTAAATTACCCGAGGATTCACTAAGGTTTTTCCTTATATTCTGAAAGGACATTTTGGAACTACGCTGAAGAAGTTAAACGTCAGAAACAACCAAGAAAAGGCTACTGAACGCAAATCTAGACTGGATTATGACAAAAGCAAACAGGAGAGATTCTTATACAAGCAGCTGGACACAGGACTCATTGACTATGGACTCTTTTAACAGGAGTGTCCAGGGTTAAAGAAATATTTACAATAAGAGACTTATTTTATACTGGACAGGTTGTTAATGCAAAGTATATTGTATACAGTATTAGGTTCAGTAAACCAGTTATTCATTTTAATCCAGTTTAGATAAATACTGTTCACACAGGCTGTCAGAGGTAGACAGGTCAATTAAATTAGCACTTATTTAGGCTGGTCCCATGCTGCTAGCTGCTAGCTAGTTATTATAGGATAGCACTTTGACTCCTTGATTTCCTGGCCAAAACTATCGTCAACAGTACAATCTGTCTCGTATCTGATTTATAGTCTGCTATTAAAAGTTGCTCTTCACAGAGAAAGTCATAAGAATCCTAGACAGTGGGAGGAAAAGGCTCGGTCAATAAATCCATTACGGACCGTATACTCCTGGAGAATTGCCTAACATCCAATTTCAACGGTAGCTCTCTCGATGCACTCCGGGACTAGCCACGGATGAAATCTATGGTATATTGAGACACTTTAGCGAAACGCATCGACCAAATGTCTCACACATGTAAACATAAACGTTTAGTACAGGCGATTTCTTTTGTCTGCTGACCAAAATAAACAGATGCAGATGATAAACCGAAGTGCTGACGGTGTGAATGGATGTTCAGCAAAGAGCCCCAGCCAGGAGCCTGTGTCAGGTATGATCTGATTCTCTCTCTCTCTCTCTCTCTCTCTATCTCTCTCTCTCTCTCTCTCTTTATCTCTCCCTCGGTAGCCACTCAAACTTAGGAGGTGTTAACTCTTTTGTAACATCCACGTCTGTATCATTGGACTGTCGATGGAGTTGTAAAACTAGCTCCACTTGTAACTCGTCACCCTCTACTGAGGCTTGACGAATGTCTTTTTAAATTGGGCATGTAAACTTACCTCTGGGTCATGTTTCTATTAAAATATACTGCATGTATAATTTAATCTCCTTGTCAGTTTGACTGTACAATACAGAATAGCCTGCAGTGATAGAAATGAATGAAATTCATATTGACTTTAAGGGTTGCTCTCCTTGTTAACATTTCAGCACAGTGCCAACTAAGCATAGCTTAGTGCAAGCTGCCATTGCGAAATTAATTTAATTATTTTCTGTTCTGATTGGGAGCTTCAGTCACTGGCAGTACATTTTATGGTTATGATATATACAGCAGATTTATGCTACTTAAATAAGCATATCTGGTAATTCTTTGCGCAGGGCTGGCAGTTGGTCTTTTTTTAATTGCATGCTCTACTGTTTTAAGAGGAATGCCAAACCTGCACTGAATGACATACCTGTCATGAAGACCTGGGTTGTTGAAGGTGATGTGATTGATAAACAAACTATATTATTCTCATACACATGCATACAAGATGCATTTTCAAGCCAAGAAAATAAGATCTGTAATGTGTATTGGGTAAACACAGTTGTTTAATAGACATAATTTATTAATTTATTTCGGGGGTCATTAAGAGGAACACAGGGAACCATCATCCTCACATTGGGTGTAAAAGGCTTTTAGGAGCGATGAAGTCTGTCAATTCTCTATACTTCTGTGTTTCCAGCGAAGGTTGTGTCATAGTTGTTCTTGTTACGTTCTACCTTTAGACCTATGGAATCGATAGACCCCCTTCAATTGTCTAAATTGTGGTTTCCAGAGATTTAATGCAATTCACGTTATTAACTGAAATTTAATACCCCAGTATTTAATTCAGACAATACAAAGTCCTATAGTACTAGATGACCTGCCTGTGTACTATCAGTTCCACCAAGATAGAGGATATGAGGGTTTATGCTCTGTGTATGAAAAGGTACCTAATGTTACTGTTACAGTATATTACTGGATAATTACGAGTTAATTACTACAGTTTATAATTTTACTTGTTTTACTCTGCAATTTCTAACTGTACTTTAAAGCATTACAAAAAAATATTTTGAAATAAAATAATTTGATCAGTTTTGGATAAGCCATTAACTGGATCAGCGCTAGCTGTATAATATTGGCAAATTATTATCATTTTTTATTACAAGATCGCATAAAGATGAAGAAATGTAAACTTTTGCTGTATGATGTTTCATTAAGTTTTAAACATTGAACTTAAACGTAATGCAGACAACATACATGTCTCTTTTTCAGGTGTATCATAATATTGAAATGAATACACTGCCTTGGTAGTGTGTTTGAATTTCAATACATATGTGTTTCATATTCATAAAATCACCAGCACATCACCTTTCACACACCCCATGATGTTCATAACCTCCGACAGATCCTGGGCACCTTTTTCTGTAGGCTAAATAATTCTCTGTGCTGGCGTTATACCATAATTGGCCAAGAATTATTAGCCACAGCTCACAGCTACACACTAATTAGATTCTACTGAACTACTGTTTGTTCGCTTGGAACATTCCCTCAATCATGAATGGGGAAAATAGACCATCTGTTGCATGAATGCTTTGAAATTTCCTGGAGGACTGCTTGTGGCAGCTGCTGTGAGCTCCCTCATGCAGCATACAGTAGCAGCACAGGTCGGACTGCAGGGAAACGATGCAACTGCGCCACAGAGTAAATGGGAAAGCTCCGAATTGATGAGATTTGTCTCTCAAGTCATCATTTGAGACTTTTATCTGTCAGAATCGCCAAATACAACAGTCACAGGACAAATTGTAGACTATACAAAGATATCTTCAGCTCAAAGCTTAAAATAGCCACATATACTGTCCAGTATTGTTGATATATTATCGTAGGTGTGTACGTTATTGACATACTCTTGTAGGTATTTACAGTATTAATGTAAGTATTTACAGCATTGCCATATTCGTAAAGGTATTTACAGTGTTTACATTATTATTGTGGGTTTTTGCAGTATTGACATACTCCTCTAGGTATTTACAGTAGTAATGTAAGTACAGTATTTACAGCATTGCCAAATTTTTAGGTATTTACATTATTATTGTAGGTTTTGTATTGACTCTTTTTTTATTTTATTTACACTGTTATTGTAGGTATTCACTTTTATTGCTATACTCGTGTAGGTGTTTACGGTATTTACAGTAGGCCTATTGGTGTATAGGTATAATATTTATGGTATTATTGTAGGTATTCAGAGAACAGCCTTTATCCTCCCTCCAGCCATGCAGCCGACAGTTTGTCTGTTTGTCATCCCAGTGTCCCCCGTATGTCTCTTGTTGCCGCAGGCTCCGGCTGCAAGACACGAACGTTGGACAGTGGTATCGGGACCATTCCTCTCCCTGAATCCTGTTCCTTTTTCTCCTCCATTCTGCATCTCCTCCCCAAGTCCGCGTCCACCCCAGACCCGTCCCTAAGCCCCCCCAGTGCCGCCGGGTCCTCCAGCGAGGACGTCTCTCCCAACCCGTTACCCCGTTGGAAAATTCCCTTGGGCTCGAAGGACCACGGGCGTTCCGGCGTTCCCAACTCCCTGTCTGACTGTTCCATGACCCAGTCAGTGCCTTTTCCTGCCGTGGCCTTCCTGCACTCAATCCAACCCCAGTCTGGTCCCAGTGAGACCAGTGTGTGTGATACACAGAGCAAGTTACCCAGACTGGCCCCAGGTAAACACTGGCCAGCCCCAGTGACACACATGGTGACTAGTTAGTGTGGGGGGCAGGGTAGTCTAGTGGTCATTGTCGCTTTGGATAAAAGCGCCTGCTAAATGACTAACTTGTAACTTGTAACTTGTAGTTAATAATTAGTCTCTCTGTTGTTTATTACCGGTTGAGGTAATACAATAATTCAGCCTGCTACACGTCTTATTATCTAGGTGTGCCATTGCTAAAACAGTTGCATCAGCATCACAGAGCACTGGTTGGTTCACAGGAGAGGACAGGCAAAATTGAAAGGATTAGCTCTATTGGCCCACACAGTCCATAGATGCTTAATTTTATTTTGATCAGTTATGTAGTGGTTTGGGTCTACACCTTTAGGTTATGAGTCTCAAAAATTAATATTGAATGTTTTTATGAATTATGAATTTTCATAATTTAACTGGGGCCAGTCTGGGGTTTATCATTTCATCCATAGAGTTCAGGCTGGATTGTAGACCATATACAATTATTTAAATCCATTTCTTCTTTGTGTATTCAGTACATTTTCCTGTTGCTGGTGCACATTTAACCTTAAATAAATGAAATAGTGTCAACTCATATTTCTAATTGTGGATATACAGTATGTTGCTTAGGCTTTAGAACAGCCCAACACTGACTTTACACTATGTAGATCCTTTCAGTAATTCTCACTATTCATGACAAACCTTTTTGTAAGACTTATTCAAGGACACAGGAACAATACCTTGTTTCATATGAATGTAAAACACCCTACATAACTATTGCCAGCTTGTTCCCTGAAGCAAAATGCTGTCTTATTTGTTCGGTGATTTCAAAGCCACTAGGGTGCCAGCGAAGGATAAAAATAACCACGTAGTCTAATGCAAATTCAGTCCCAAACGCAGCAGTGATCTTGGAGTGTCATGACAGCTACTGTAACGCTAGCATTAAGGCACTAGCATTTTTAATGTAACTTGATCTGATCTGTATACCAACTGTAACAGCTCCCACTGAAGAAACATTTTATGAGAGGTGTATTCTAGATAAGCTTAGAAATAAATATCAACAAGTCACTGTGAAGCCCCCAAGGGGAAACCACCATGGAGGATATTAAATGCATAGTAATTCTCCATACTCATATTTCACTCATAGTCATACAAGTCCACAACAACGATCATCGATCATGTATCACCCACAGGATTGGAATGTAAAAAAATAATTATATCAAATTCTCAAATTCATAGTTTTCAACAGACTGTAGCACACTTTCAAAAATTATTAAATCTCTTCATTAAGGATTGGCTAATTATCTCTAATAAGTCATCTTGATCAGTCAGTTACTTCCATTTTGTAATATTTGGCAGGTAGATCAGAAACATCTGTTGGAGTGGCTCAACGCCTCAAACATTAAACAGTCACTAATTTCACTAATTACATCAGGAATTCCCTGCTCTACCAAACATGTATTCGCAAATGTGTGTAAATGGAATTTAAACAAAAAATAAATACCAAACAGATTGTGTTCCTTGTCTTGTCATAAATGAAGTCTGCAACTTCATTCTTTCATGGATGTTATATTAGTTTTCATAGTATGACTGCTGAGTTTGACTGTCATTTAAAATTATGTGTTTGTTGTTTGAAGGGGGGAGATGTCAGCCTGTCAGTGCCACTCTAATTCACTGCCTTCAGAAAATTAAACATTAGTTATCTGGGGAGAATTCTGTGGTTTTTTTTTTACATTGTTTGTTATATTTCCATGTTTAGGTAGGATGGAACCAAAGAAGCTGACCTACATTAAATCAAAGCCAAGAGCCACTCCGAGCCAACAGAAAGAGGTGACAAGGCTTCAGCTTGCTAACTGTAAGAGCTAGTTGTTTAACGTGATTCACGGAATTAACACAATTGTAGCAACATAAGCATTTATTGTATTGTTCAATGGCGACTGTGCTGCGTCCTACTGCGTAAATTGGAATGACTAGCTAGTTAGTTGCCAGGGTGTTAACTCACACTTGTTTAATTTTGTATTACATTGTGACGACAGATGACAGTCCTCAACACACAGTTTTTTCTACTTTTCTCTTTTTCTTCCAGAAGGGAATGAACTGAACCAAGCAGCCAGTTGTCAGTAGGAGGCTAGAAGGATCTCCAAAGGTCTGGACTGTGCCTGTCTAGGACTCTTCAACCTGGAATATTAAAGTTCTATCTGGTTGACAGTTCTCCTGAGAGTCGAGCCATTTTCTCTGCCCTCATAGTCTTGTGGAGGTTCTACGAGTGGTAGAGTCTAACTTCACAGTTAGATTGTTCATTTATCCCAACCTGCAGGGGATCGAACAGACATTCAAAAATCACTGAAGACGAAATCGAACCGAATACCCTGGCTGTGTCGATGGTACTATATTTCAGATTCTCATTGTTAGCAGAATGTGCTACATTTATAATTCATTTGCCCATTTATTTGAATTTATTCATTTGACGAGATGGCAGTAGCACTAGAATATTTAACCCTTACAGGACTCAAATGTCAGGGCGAACCTTACTATTCCAGGTTTACAATCTACGTTAGCCATCATGAGAACAAAAAAAACAAGTTGTTTTGATGTACAGAACTAGCCACTGATTGTTATTCTTTAGATCTGTTACTGTCTATTTAAGTACATTGGCAACATTGATTTATTGTCGCAATGTTAATAAGAACATGCATGCGACCATCTTTGAGAGGTGATAATCAAAACTTTCTTTCTTTAATCATCCTATAAAACCCTTCAGTAGAAGTTACTTGGTGTGCTTTCATCTGAAAATATCACTTCAGCATCATGTCAAACTAATCTGATATCAATTTTTTTTTTTTTATAAAAGTTTGTCAGAAATAATCTATAGTGAGTTCTACTTTGCCATGTCAACTTTTACTTTGTGAGGACTCAAGATTTAAGAAAAAAATATACTTCATATTCATGAATATGAACTCATATATTTCATTCAAAATGCACTAGCTTTGCTGTAACATATTCCACAGTAATGACATCAAGAAAACACAGTGAGTATGTTGCATGTAACCTTAGTTATCTGTCATCTGCAGTAGGCACTTTGTGGACATGCTATGCTAGCTCAGGGAGAAAACATTTGTAGTCTCTGATAAACTTGATAGATGCTGTGGATATGAATTAGTTTGACCTCAGCCGTACACATTCACTGAAAAAAAAAAGAAGCATATTTCATGCCGTGCTCGGCACCAGTGTTATTTCTACTCTTTATGTCTCTGGCTGTAAAGTATTGCATCATGGTTGATCAACAGTATATTACTGTACTGTATGTATGCTGTGTTCTTTATATATAATGTTTTTGGTGTTATTATGATCATATCCTGACATCCTGACTATTTTAGCTGCTATGAGAGGTTTTGTTGTCCCCAGCCTTGTCAGTTCCCTGCCTTTTACATGTAAATATTTGCCAAAATAGGTTGTCAAACATTGCTCTCGACTAATCACACTGAATGACTCCACTTAATCTGAATATGGAATTTGCCATGAAAACTATAGCCATATTCTTTTTGATGTACTAGGTGGTATACAGTTCATGAACAAACTGCACTATGAAGCATTAGCACACAGCAGCTGTGGAAAAACAGGTTCAGAGAATAGGGGTGATTTCCCACTCCTAATCATAACTAATATTAATAATAAGAACTTATTTAATGATGTAGTATATCTGCATATCTGCTGAAAATTATGTATATGAGTAGTACTTCTACTGGAGCAGATACGTGGCTAGTACTTCTACTGTAACGGATACAAGATTAGTACTTCTACTGGAGCCGATGCGTGGTTAGTACTTGCACTGGTTAGTACTTCTACTAACTGAACCTGGTTTTCTACTTGTGGTACACAGTAGTAATACACAGTAATCTTGCACACTCTTGTTGGACATAATCTGTCCTTTTGATGGTATTGATCTTTCGTCTTGATCACTTGCTGCATTCATCTGTCAAACATAATGCATGTATGTGTGCACTAGTGTTTATGGCAATACTGTACCACCACATGTCTACCAGATGATGTACAGTAGCAGGGTCTCTACGGGGTACGATAACAGGTCTGAGCCACATCAGGTCTGTTATTTTGATACGGGTAGATGGAGCATGAAGTCTTTGTTTTGATATTATTCATAATATGACGGGTGTCACTTTCAGAAGAATATTGTGAATATTTTTCTAGCATTTACTCTAATGTATTAATACCCATTATTTCTACTAAGCACAGATAATGTGATTACCGTTCTGGCACATAGAGTAATGTTGTTCAATATTAATTCCTTTGCAGTGTTTATTTTCCCCCAATCTGACCAGTGATATTCTTGTATGACATTCTCCCTAGTGGTATGAGTTAAGAAATGTATATTGATATTTGTTTTCTGTGAAAGAGGAAAGAAAAAATAAAACAATTTCACTACTTATGCAACAATTAAGATGCATCTGCCTCTCATTTTACAGTGTTGCTGTAATAAATGTTATAATGTAGGCCGAGTGTAATTTATGCTGGTAAGAGCTATAACATCTTTATAGTCTTGACTTTTGGTTTTCCTGCTTGCAGGTATATACAACCATGGAAAAATTAAGAGACCACTGCATATTCTTGTAAATATTATAATATAAATATAAATATCAAAAATGTAAAAGAGTATATATTAAATGATTAAAAAAAATATAAATATAAATGTATTAAACATAAATGTAAATATAATATATATAAATATAATATATAATATAAAATGTAATATAAATTGTATATAGATATTGTATTTTTTTAAATGGGCAGTGGTCTCTTAATTTATTCCATGGCTGTTTATAGCTACAGCCAAAAACCAGACAATTTGTTATTATCATAGTGTGTATGGTTAATGGTGTATGGTTATAATTATTTTTACTTTGACGAAAAACATTTTATATAATTGCCTAACTTTCTGTAATTTGTCCTGTGTCTTGTATCTTTAATTAATTTCAGGGTAGCTTATAGAACTCCCAGAAAATCTGGACACAAACTGCAATGAAGCAATGAATGTGTACACTTTCACAATGACACTGATCAATTTTTGACACTGTCAATTTTCACAGCAAGTGCCTTTACACAAACTGTTTCTAAAATCTTGAATCATTTCCCACCAAAACAGAAAGACGGACACAGAATAACAACCCGACAGCACTGTGTTGCTTTTACTTCCTCTGGCCAGGAGAGCCATTTGGATGTCTGTGCTCTCAGGCCATCTGGTCTGCTTCTATTCCCCTATTCTCTGACCTCTCCTGAAGTGAAACCCCTCTCAGCAGACACACTGTCACAGACTATCACGCACAACACTGGAAACCAGTCACCCATGAAAACTCAAACTGGGCTGACTGGAGCCTAGAGTGTGAATTCACTATGGTGATTTGCAATTTTTAGGTATCTTTTGCACAGGGTTTGATTGAACAGGGTCAGTTCTTTGCTCGAAGTTGCTGAACATTTTAAATGCATTTTCCATGACAGGGATAGACCCTGATCTGTTGGTTAGCCAGAACTGCTGTGCTGGAAGACAGCACTCAAACTCTCTCAGAGGAACTAGCTAATACAGGCTTGTTAAGGTGTACTTTAAAATTGTTTCAAGAAGAAAGGTGAACAGTGATGCACGTTACTTGATTTGCTAGGTGATTTGGTCAAGGACACTTCCGCAGATGAAGAGATTGTTAATGGACATGTCCACTTTTGTGGTGATTAAATCTGAGGCTGTCTCTCTATCCACTAAGCCATCTGCCAGGTCAGATCTGTGAAGGTTAGTCTACAGTATTTGGCCAAATAGTAAGCGGGCAGCTTTACAGATCTGAAGCACAACACGATTCTGTTGCTGATAACAGCAGTGCAATTCTCTGATAATAGACGTGGGAGTAAACAAACATCTCTGGAAGTATGAAGGTTTATTTAACCGTAGGTCAGGACAGCTGTCGCATTATACTGTTTTTGTCCAAGACTCTTGCACGTAATGGCTCTGCTTTGATAGACAGTTCAGCAGCTGTTTACAAAAATCAAACTAAGTTTTGTGTCATTTATGAATTGAGTATATATAAAAACATCTACCCATAGGATCATAGGTGGGACATTTTTGACAAGCTGTTCTGATCTCCTGGTTGGATTTTGTGGCAATATATTGTGTTTAAGATAATACTATTCACATGGTAGCAGTACTTGGAAAATGACTAACTATGACTATAACTTCTTTAGAGTACTGAGCCGAGGTCTGTGTTAATAATCTGACTATAGCTCTGCAGACTGTCTCTCCTCCAGACACAAGGCTAAGTCTTGCAATTATCGACGTCAAACCAAACATAGTGTTAACTGTTAAAAGGAAGCTTCTGGAGTTAAAAGTGATTATCGTCCGTCTAGTCAGTGGCAAGGCATAACATGTTCCTCTTTCATTGTCAGTCAGACAGTTCCATCCTCATCTTGGTTCTTCTTCTACACTGTAATCCACTCCTCTGCTGCAGCATGCTGGTAGGTGTAGCCAGACGTATATAGCTACAGTACAAATTAGTTTGGAGTCTGGAAAGAACAGGTTGCGAAGGTGTCAGGTCTCTGCTACTGTTATAAGGCAGAGTTCAGTGGAAATTGCAGACCCAAGTTCCAGTCCTATATTATAGGCCACACTGTGCAGCTCTGAAAAGGCTAATCCATCTTTTGAATGTGTGAAAGAGTACTGAGGTGTTCCCTAGGCAGGCTATCACAGACAATGTTATTAGCTTTTGAAAACCTGTTTAAAAATGTTTTTTGCGCCACAGAACTTTTATCACTTCACATTCTATTGTGGACGGGACACTGTTGAAAACGTTTTTTAATTTACCCTGGGTAAATAAAGGTTTACAATACAATACAATCACTGTAGCTACTAGGCAGACACCCAGTCTGACCACCTCAAACCACCGTGAATTCACCCAACTCTTTAGTTTCTCATTTGATGGTTTACTTTAAAGGGACACCCCCGTGGCTACCGTAGTTTGGGTCAGCTCTCCATAAACTAAACTATCTCTGGTTTTCTACAAATTTGATAGAGCAGGCTTTTCATCTGAATCAAGATGGATTTCCTTTGTCATCGTGTAGCCTATCAGTGCATGTATACATTGTGTATGGGATTTTTACATCAACTCAGTTAGGTCTCCCTATGGACAATAGTCTAGTCTAGTCTAGTATAGCCATCCAGTCCAGGTGAGCATTAAGGAAAGGTGAAATAGCATTTTGTCTCATCTATCAGAGGGTTACAGTTTAACAGATGAGATGAATTAACCTAGAATGGTAATGTCCACCATGTGAGAGTGAATGGGCCATGATTTTATCTGAGAAATGCTCCATGCTATGTGAAATATCCTACCGTTTCCACTGACGTTTTCCCGCGGAGCCGACGGTCACGTGGTGCAGCTGCGCGGCTGACCTGCAAAAAGAGGCTGGCGTGCAGGTGCAGGCAGCCTCCCATAGCGGCTGAGGACCACCATGTCATCTCTATCATGTTTGCTGGACCTGGACGCCTCGGCCGTTTTTCCCGGACATTAAACTCTCCGCCAATTCAACTGTCGTGCTTTTTTCCAGGCAGAGGATGATGATGCGGCCGTTTACTGTGGCAACTTTGCTTCTTTTCTGTTTCAACTCGGGTAGGTTTTTTTCTCTTGAATTTAACAGTGCGCTCCCCAGTGTCTTAAGTTTTAATTGAGACTGTTTTAATAGGATGTCTCTCTGAGCCAAAACAATTGCTTCGGACTGGTGATTATAAACTGTCCAAAGAATGTTTGGATTCATTTAACATTAGGCTATTCATTAGGCTATGCATTTCATTTTACTGCAGATAATTGATTTATGATGATTTGTAGACTGCACCCTTTTTTTAAATAATCGAGCTGGTATTGAGTTTTTTTGTGTGTGTGTTTAGTCTTAGGTCCTGGCTGCTGAAATACAGAATAAATTTTATTCAGGGACTCTGTTGAATGCGACTTAAAGTTGTAGCAAAAGATCCTGTATATATTATAAATTATAGCTACCCTACAGTAGCGTACATTTCAGAATTTGAGATAGACTTAGAAGAATAATGTTTTGACGATCGCATTGACATTTCTGATTTTAATAGAACATTTTCTCTTTTAATCGTTGTTCATTGTTTAATGTTTTGTAGCCTAAATATACTTTTAGGTTTTTAGGTAATAGGCATAAATCGTAGCCTAATAGAGCCAAAATAGATCGACATTTTAACCAATTAAATCGATTCAGTAACAATAGGCTACCTTGTATCGGGTAAAATGCTTTCGAGACATGACCCATCAAGCTCGAATCACCAAAGAGATGTAAAAGTGACATCCAATTAACCACAGCAGCCTACATAGTGTTCCGAAACACTGGAATGATAAATTTGAATGTGGGCCAATTGTGCGTTTTTAGTCATATCAGTTCATTTCCATCATTAGAATCCAATTGCAGTTGAAATTACATGCAAAATCATAAATGAGGAGTTTTATACACCCATATAGCCTAGATTAAAGAGATAGATCATACAGATGATCAAATAACTGAGTGGTGTGCGTGTGCGTGTGCGTGTTTCAGGACTGACTCTGCAGATCCAGTGTTACCAGTGTGAGGAGATGACACACAACGACTGCTCCACACCTGAATTCATCGTCAACTGTACGGTCAATGTGCAGGACATGTGCCAGAAGGAAGTGCTCATGAAAGAGGATGGTAAGGCCACTCATCTTCATCTCTTCTATGTGGGAAGGAGGATGACCCAGTGTGTTGTTGTCTGGCCGCCTTTAAAGTATTTTTTTAAACAAATGTATATTTTAACATGATCTGACTGCAATAATCTACGATATAGCCTACTGTTGACTAGTTTTTCTGTCTGGGGAAAAAATAAAAGATTTCTGATTCGTCAGCATAGGCTATTTTTCCTCCATTTATCACTGAATAGGTTATGACAATGATCATTTAGCCCATTTGCAGTGGTTTGTTTACTATTGATAGGCAAAAGAGTATACTGTAAACGCCCTCTTTGTGATGTGTTGTCAATAGCTGTTAGTTTTCAATTGATCACTTACCACCGAGATACTGTAGGTGTCGCCAAAATGACCTTAATTAATTACTATATTAATATATAAACAAGCATGAACGTATCGGGAAATGTATTCATAAAACGTGATTGCGTGATTTTGAGGTCCTCTAGCAATGACTTGTACAAGTGGGACATCCTAAATGATTGGGAGAACATGTCTTCTTAACTTATTTTAAATGATTGAAATTAACATAAATATACAATATTGACCGAAAAAGGTTTCCTTTTCTTAAAGGGTAAAAGATGAGATTTATTTAGACTACATCATATGTGAAGTCTGGACCAATTACAAAAGACCATTGAGACTGTTGCGGGTTAATGATAAGCTATCTTGGCACTGAAAATGTTATTATATATACATATATAAAAAAATAAAAAATAAAAAAAATAATATATA
>JAODLI010006847.1:0-27683 GCA_027575585.1 Percopsis omiscomaycus | reverse complement strand
GAGAGTTATTCTACATTTTCCCATTGAAACTAAATCAAACTGGTTAGGAAAACAGCTAAATGTCTTTACCAAAACGATTTTAGCATAGCTGATCAATGAAAGCAAATGTAGTTCTCACTAATGACAGAAAATGTCAGTGTTCTTCGTTCTTTAGGAGCGACTTGGCTACATAGAAACTTGTACAGAAAAGCAGGACTCCTGGTGATTCGATCTAAACAGCGATAGCCACTGGAAACAGGTGAGGGCAATCATTAATCACCTGTTTTCCTAGTAAAGGGCAGCAGTGGGAACAGACCGAGAGACGTGACACACGCGGAGAGAAGCCGGATACAGCTGATGGCACTCTGGGACAAGCTGAGAAACCCTGACTACCTTACATGCGCTGTATATTTATGTGAGAATAAACTCGTCAGTCTGAGCGCGTTCTCTGCCACAATTGTCATGTAATGCAACAATTGTCACTGTAGTGGCCTACTCTAGTGTTTCAAGCAAATATCCCGAACACCTGTGTATATTTCAAACTTCAATCAGTACCTGGGTTCAGGAGGCTGGTGTATTTTAGTCCTGCTGACCTCTGGGGACTGGCTGTTTTTAGCAGATGGTGGTCTGGCCTTCTTCAAAAACCTACTTCCTCCTCCAAGAGAGGTCTGAGGTCTTGGGTCCTATGGCGCAAGACACAGAAAGGGAGTCAGGCAACACTGGTTGCGTACAGCACAACATCTGCCAATGGCATTTAAGATTACAGAGCAGTGCATATTATAGTGTTAATGAAGTGAACCACATGAATACTACATGTGGAACTGTAAGAGGAATAGAAACTGTTTTCTTTCATTTAATTACCTTCTCCTGGTTTTTTCCAGCAGCAGCTGAACCCACAGTGCTGTCTTCATGTTCACTCACTAAGCTGACCGAAGAGAGGTCACTCAGTTCTTGTAATAATGTATGTTTACTGGGGGGAACGGTCCTCCTTTTGAAAGATTCGCCAGGATCCTTTAAAAAATGGGGGGGGGGGACAACAATGACTTCTGTGCAAGGCCTTCACTTAAATGCATATTTGTGTCTGCAGAGTCAAGCGTGCACTACGACCAAGCATTTCACAAACATTGCTGCTGCTAACACGAGACACGAGAACGGAAACTCACTGTATGCCCGTTATCCCTCGACCGCTCTTTTGACACGTTAGCATCTTTGTTGTGTTTTTTCCCTGAAAGCAGTGCCTGAGCTTTGTCCAAAGCTGAGCTTCTCCCAGTACGACTCCACATTTGTCATACATATATCTAACAAAACAAAATGTATATTTTTCAAACGCTTTGTGATACTTTGTATAGCCTACAGCTTTCTATTTAAAACACAAAGATAATTAGAAAAGAAGAGCAATGCCAAATCAGTTAAACTGACTTCCAGCATCCCTCGTATTGTCTCTGACGTTGCATTAGAGCTGGAAAGTATTTTGTGTTAAATTAAAGCAACCGAAATGTAACCGGGTAACAACAAAATAACGCGTCCCTGCTCGTTTGGTATCCATGAAGTAGGACCATGGCTTTGTTTATAAATGACGTCATTTTAAGGCGTCTGCTAGTACAGGAAAGATTATTATACTGGAGTAGTAGAACTACAATTAATAAACTGTTATTCTCGGCTGGTTCGCGTGTATTATCTTGGGATTTGTGATTTAAAGTTACAATTTGAATAGTGTCGATTACATTGACCACATTTAGCAGACTCAAATTTATCCAAAGCGATTTACAATTTGTAAAATTGTCAATAGCTTAATATGTCATACACATTTAGCAAATACGCCAGTAGTTAGGCTATCTGCTAAATGGCATAGCGTCAAATGTGCACTACGACCATGCATTTCATTACCATTCATTGCATCTGCTCTGTCTGTGTATGACCAATACAAAATGAATCTTTATAGAATCTTGAAACTCATAAGTATAAGCATTGTAATAGAAAATGACCTCGGGTTACACTGGAGCTAGATAATTATGTTGCATGTGCTTTGGTTTGATTTGTATTCTAAGAAAGTATATTACTTCAGGTAATGGTTAGCGTTTACGTAATACAATGAAAGTGGTGAAATCAGACTTAAATTACAAAACTGCCGTGACCCGGATTCGAACCGGGGTTGCTGCGGCCACAACGCAGAGTACTAACCACTATACGATCACGGCTAGCTATCGTTCCTGAAGGCTGACTACTTTAGTGATCCTGACGGATCTTTTCCAATGGAAGGGGGAGGGTCACTAAGATGTTTTTATTTTAAGTTAAGAACTTTGAATTTCTCTGAATTTACCTATTCTAAATTCAGGTAAAATACAATGTAAAAAATGGCTTTTCAGTGCATCAGCTGCTCTATCAATTACTGGGATATTTAGGAGTAGGGCCTGCTTAGGTAGCTACCTATAGATAGATCTGTATGACTAGGCTACTAGGTGCTGCTGGTTGACATCATGTAAAACGATACTTTCAATACCATATTTAAATACAGTCTATGATACCCCTCTGCAAGAAAGCTGCCGCGATCCTGATTAGAACCGGGAAAGCTGCGTAGCTTACTTTAACCACTATACGATCGCAAGCTATCACTGGTGGGGTCTTATGTTAATGAATCGAGGCAACTTGAACAACATTGTGGGCTACTTGGTTCGGCGTTTGTGTGCATTTTTAGGACAAAATCACAAAACATACAAATTACTACAAAGTAAAACGAATTCTAATTAAGTAGGCTACAGGTAAGCAAACAATCAAATATATTGAAAAGCGTTCAGAGATTTTTTCAGCTGCTGTATTCCAATGGGGACGGATGCGCTACACCTAGGGGGTACTATAGGGTACTACAGCGGGTATGTGAGAGAAAACGGAAATAATAAAATGTGATAGGCTAATTAGTAACAAAAAAAAACTAAAATTTTCTAAATAATTTATATATGAATAGGCCTATAAACCTAGCGTTGAAATGTCAATCTCAGAAGCATCAGAATGCCTCACTCTCAAATTATTTAAGTTATTTAGCCTATTTAAACATTTAAAAGGTAAAGCTTTTTACGACACCAAATGTTATATGCATGTTCTTTTCTTGTATTGAAACAAATCCTGGAAAGGGATGGGATATTCGGTTTAAGGAAAACGATTGAAAGAGAGGACAGAAGCAAAAAAATATTTGAAAACAGCCTGGTTCGTTAGTCTAAGTATTATTTTACTCTGTCTGCCAATTCAGTTGTGAGGGTTGTTGTAATAAGCTAGAACACCACCGAAAGCATAGTCACTTAACGCCTGTTGGTATCAAAGTACCCAAAAGCCGCCGTGACCGGATGTGGGGTTGCTGCGGCCACTAAAACCAGTACACGAACACGGCGTGTTACCATTGGGGGCGTGAGTGAGTCTATTTAATGCATTTGTGGGGGCATTTGAACAAATTCTGCAGTACCAGCTGGAACAAGCACGTCTTTTCCGATTTGCTCTCGATGTAACCCGAGCATTTCCGAAAAGAAACTCGTGGTCTCCTCTCATTGGCGAGGCTCTTGTCCAATGAACCACGGCCATCTGTGCAGGACCAGAGAGACCAGCATTTCTCGTATTACGTTTCCTTGAGGGTTTATAACCTGACTTTAGGGGAAATCTATTCACTTTTCCTGTACATCGTCGGAGACAAGGCTGAAGAATGATGCTCGGACTGGCATTCCTCGCAATATTTGCATCGGTATCTGTCAATGTTGACGCTACTGTATACTTCAAAGAACAATTTCTCGACGGAGGTGCAGTATTCAAATGTCTTTTTATTGACAGTTATAAGTGGTCTTGTTGCAATATTGTATTCTAGTGTGGATGACCTATATGGCTTTTAATTACTTACTAGTAGTATAACTTAATCTTTGTTAAAAAAAATTTAAATCGATAATAGCCTATACTACATTATCATTAATCCATGCATAGAACAGTAGGCCAGACAGGAAAAATAGTCTATTCCATAAAAATACTCTGACTCTAATACCAGGATCATTCATAAAAGAGAGGTTAATCGAATGTTGTGAAACGCATAAAACGTCACTTGGCCAATAAAGCCACTCATTAAGTGACACTAGACAAAAAAAATTTGTGCTACATAATTTCACTTTTGGTTTTGTTATATTTGTCCTATTTCCTCATTGCCAAGGGGAAAACCTTATTAATCAAATTATTATTCTCTGTCAACTGTAGAAATTACAAGCCCATATGGTATAGTGAATAAACAAAACTACGTTATTATAATACTGTTTGTGTGTGTCAACTGTCTTGGTATAAAGAAACAAAATGAGCAAACATTTCAATGTTGTGTTGCAGATGGATGGAAGAGTCGGTGGGTTGAGTCAAAGCACAAATCAGACTACGGCCAGTGGAAACTGAGTGCTGGAAAGTTCTATGGGGATGCTGAGGTGGATAAAGGTACCATGTACTCAATTTGTTATATAATGAAATTGCTGAGACCGATTGCTGCAGAAAGACCTTATAAGTGACTGGATTTGCATAAAAAAGTCTTCAGGTAGTTCCTTATCTGTGTGTATGTATTACAATGTCTACATACTCAAAAAGTATTAAATCTTTATTAACTGTTTCCTACTCTACTCTGATTGGCTCATCCAAGAGCAGAAGTTCACATTTAAAATGAAAGAGAATGAGAGATCCAGATAGAGGATGTGGAAATAGATGGAGCACAGTAATACTGCGTTGCTAAAAAGTTGCTAAAGTCTTTAAAAGCACACTCCTTGACTGTAGCGCACCCAGATTCCCAATTCCTGCCCCAGCACACTGTTGATGTTCCAAACACCACTGTGGGTGACTATAAGGGGAGGGGTAGTGAATAGTGTGCGTCAATGAGAGCTATAGTAGGGTAGGGGGAGAGAGGAATGTAATCCGGTCAGCACTCAGGTGCGGGGGGCATATGCTCTGAGTTTTATACCAAAGCAACACTGTTGTTGGAATGCTTGTTTCAATTCCAGACACAAAACAAGGAGTGTACCTTTTAAACGTCCACTCATTCTCACTTAAAAACCAGGTCTCCAGACCAGCCAGGATGCCCGCTTCTACGCGCTGTCGTCCCGCTTCGATGCATTCAGCAACGAGGGTAAGCCCCTGGTTGTCCAGTTCACTGTGAAGCACGAGCAGAAGATCGACTGTGGAGGCGGTTACGTCAAAGTCTTCCCTTCTGGTCTCGACCAGAGCGACATGAACGGAGATTCACAGTACTACGTTATGTTTGGTGAGTCGTGTGTTTGTGTGTTTTTGTAGCAGGGAATGATGGAGACTGTTGGTATGTTTGTTTGAAAAAGAAAGGACTTTGAAACATTGATCCATTGAGCAGCTTAGCGTGTTTCAGTGGTGCTGGCATGGGGTGTTTTGTCATTAACAAGTTGCACACCCCATGTCTCCAGGGCCTGACATCTGTGGCTACAGCACGAAGAAGGTTCATGTAATCTTTAACTACAAGGGACAGAACCACCTGATTAAGAAGGACATCAAATGCAAGGTAATTGCAGAAGCCTCCCCGTTGTCTCTGAAGTCCTCTGTGGAACGGCGTAGTCATTTAAACGGGAAAAGGCTACGTCACTTAACGTTCTTCTAGCACTTTCATTGACTCTTGCGTGTGTGCTCTCTCTCTGCCCTTTGCTTTCCTCCAGGATGATGAGCTAACCCACCTGTACACGCTGATCCTGAACCCAGATCAGACTTACGAGGTCCGTATTAACAACGAGAAGGTGGAGTCAGGCAGCCTGGAGGAAGACTGGGACATGCTGCCCTCTAAGAAGATCAAGGACCCAGAAGCCAAGAAGCCCAGCGACTGGGACGACAGGGCCATGATTGACGATCCCGCAGACACCAAGCCAGAGGTAATAAGGCTAAAGTAGGACCCAACCCCCCACAAGTGTCATTGGTCGACTTGCCGTCCCTAGTGACATCACTAAGGTCTCATCCATTATTCCAATGCAGCAGCCAGTTGTGTAGTTAAATAAAAACACTATCCACAGAAGCAGCCTATTCTTACAGAGGGGCAGATACAATGATACAAATAAAGGATTTAGGTGGGGGTTTTCCTACAGTATATGCTTTTAAATAAAAGCATATATGGTATTGTTTCAGTTGCAAAAAAAAAAAAGGTTAAATACAGGACTTGCAGGACATGCTTGCTGTATTTATTCACAACTGATGCTAAGTAGTTTTTGTTTGTCTTCAAACAAATGGTATTTGCACCTCTGGCAACTCTTCCACATTGCCACTGTCATTTAAAACAAAGGTTATGCTTTGTATTTTTGAGACATTTTGTTGCTCAGAGGGATCTGAATAAATTGTGAATGAAGTTACATTATGTCTATAGGGTCAAGTTTAGGCTAAATAGAGTTGAAAATTTAACAATAAGGCTTCTTATTAATAAATCAAGTTAAACACAGACAAACATTGTTGGAACTTAACATTGGGGATTCAGGCTATAGGCATATACACTCCTAAATAGTATTTGTATTAATAGAAAAAGTTGAGGCATAGAGTATGTGTATATTGGGTCAAATCTCCTTAAACTAGTAGAAGTTCTATAGTTCTCCATCAGTCAGGTACCTGCTATAGCAAGTGAACATGAACTCAGTCGATGCTGTCCTACAGGACTGGGAAAAGCCAGAAACTATCCCCGACCCTGATGCCAAGAAGCCTGATGACTGGGATGAAGACATGGATGGAGAGTGGGAACCACCCATGATCTCCAACCCAGACTACAAGGTATAAGGTTTTTATATATATAGATAGACATACATACACATTTCATGACCTAAACTATTTGATTGTGGCCTGGCATGGACTAGATGGTGATTTCGTGGGTTGGCCTTTCGGTTCTATCTTTGTAATAATGCAAGTACTTGCATCCTCCCAGGGCGAATGGAAACCCAAACAGATTGACAACCCTGACTACAAGGGAGCCTGGGTCCACCCTGAGATTGACAACCCTGAGTACTCCTTTGACGACACTATGTACAAGTTTGAAAAAATTGGTGTGTTGGGCCTGGACCTGTGGCAGGTAAAGCCTTAATATGTGATAAATGATTATACTGACAATCCAGTTTGGGGGGGAATATTGTAATTCCTAATGTCTCCACTGGTATTGCTGGATTTGGCTCTGTCTAGGTGAAATCTGGCACCATCTTTGACAACTTCCTCATCACCGATGATGTCAAAGAAGCAGAGGAGTTTGGGAAGAAAACCTGGGGTGCTACTAAGGTAGGGCCATAGCCTACATAGAATACGAACTTCGAATACAATACTAATCTTATTCATCAATGATATGATGCATACTATATATCATTAAGTCATTAAGTGTACTATTACCAATGGACACTACTGTATACGATGGGAACAAAATGCACGAAGATGAGGACTGTCACAAGTCTCTAGTGAGGTCCCGGATTAATCTGCACTGTAAAATGCAGCACCTCTCATGTACACATGGCTTCCATTTGAAGTGCACTACACACTCGTTTTACGTCAACCTTACCCAGTCTCAGGTCACCATGACGCCTGGTGGTGCCTTATGTGTTTACGCTCTATTTTCAGTCAGCAAACACTGCCTTTAGAAACCTTTTTTATATGGTTGTCATTGAATGACAACCATTTCAACGTGCTCCAAGTGGTTTTTCACAGATGCCAAGAGCCGTTATGGACCAACTGCTAGAGTGTGTGTGTGTGTGTGTGCTGACACGGGCGGAGGCGGGGCTACTGGCGCACTGCACTTCAAGCGAGCACTCTCAGTGCTCTATGAGTTGCACAGTAAAGTGCCCAGGTGGTCAGAGTCAAGTGAAGTGCTGCTCTAAAACTGGAGTGTAGAATAGCATAAAGCCTACTATGGCTTGATACCAAAGCTTGTTTTGTATGTAATGGTATAACCCTTAGGTTTCAGTATGGCTAAAACATGCCCTGTTTCTCCCCCAGGAACCAGAGAAGAAGATGAAGGAGGAACAGGAAGAGGTGGAGAGAAAGCTTCGTGAGGAGGAGGCAAAGAGCAAGAAGGATGAAGAGGGGGAGGAGGAGGAGGGTGATGGCGAGGAAGATGAGGAGGGGGAGGAGGAGGAGGAGGAGGAACAGGACGAGGAGCCAGAGGAAGAGGCTCCGGCAGAAGAAGAGGAGGAGGGTACGCCGAAGGATGAGTTGTAGGCAGGTGGCGTCGGCGGACATGTTGCGCTCCCTCACTCTTCAGTGGAGGGACGGCCGCACATCTCGCCAAAGAAAGAATACCTAACAGCGCTATGGACTTTGGCCTTCCAATCGGCAGCCTTTTATTCAGGTGTAGGGGTGGGAAAGGGGTGGAGACAGACATTTTTTACATTTTACTTGTCCTGTTTTGTTTAGACTTTCAAGTTAAAGGATCTTTATTTGTCTTTGAGTGTGTCCGACCCCAATAGAGTTTTATAATTTAATCTGATTTGTAGAATGTGGTCTCATATGTATGAATGTGTCAATATGTGCCCCCCACAAAATTTTTTTTCCAAAACTTCGGTATTGAGGTTAATCGTGCCTGAATTCAGAAAGCCACATTTTATTTCCAGAATGAATTTATCCAAATATATATCAAACTGATCATTGAAGTTTTAAAAGGGGATGGAGTGTTTTTTTTTTTTTTATTATAATTATTTTTTTTAACCATATGGATCACCAACTACAAAGTCATAGTTTACCCATATGTGTGTGTATAGAATCTGGTTGACACATTTTAGCTAATTTTGCCTGTATCGTTCACCAGGGCCAGTTATTTATCGTTGCGTGCACTGTTTTACCTACATAACGTATGCAGTTCTGTACCCTTTAATTTATATTCGTTATAATTTATTCAGTCTTAAAACAGACAGAGCATCAGCACACCAAACAAATGTCACCTTTTTTTTTTTCCTCTCAGCTCTGTGTGTGTGTGTAAAAGAGTGACACAGAGAGACTGTATCAGACAAACTGTGATTCACTGTCCTCATGCATAAGTGACTGTCCCTGTGGCACACACTGTTTGAGTTTCTGTGAATAAAATGAAGCTTTTCTCTCAATGTTACACTTGCCTTTTCTTTAGAGCTAACAATCAAATTATATGTTTACATGATATCACTGCCATTTTACAGATGGAAATATATCTGAAAAAGGTGCCCTATAAATTCTCCACTCAGAATCTAATTCATTTAGTTTTCTAAATAAATACCCTGTGTCAGTGTAGTGATGTGTAAATATTAAAGGAAAATGCCTAAATTCTTAATGTGAAAGAGATTTTTGTTTCTGTTTTGTCAATTTTAAAGGACTGAATGTAAATGAGGTGGAAGCATACAGCGCCTATCTGGTTTTATTGAAGAATAATATAGGCTTCTCCCACACTATACAGTTAATTCGCAGACAAAGATTTCGGATTGTACAAGTCAGGGGGAGGGACACTCGGCTAATAAGAATATGCACAGACAGGCTCTCTCAATCGTCTGCCTTGTCTCAAGCAGCAAGTAGATGGCGTCTGAGCGCACCTCCGTATTACAGTGAGACAGCTGAGTCACACAGAGATAGTCAAAAAGGCGAGAGTAAAGGAAATTGTTGTGGATTACTGGTATTTACATTCGCTGAAAACTGTCGAAAGATGCTGACTATAACATTGAAGACCCTCCAGCAGCAGACATTTAAAATAGAGATAGATCCAGATTTGACGGTGAGTAGAAGTTGGTAGTAAACACGGTCAGGCCGGGAGGACTGGCATTGGAGGACTGGAAGCTGGTACGGCCTTCTTGCGGAGGGATTGTTATTATGGAAATGGACATGTTGTGTGGTACTTTTTATTTGTTTGAACAAGTTGTAGCGCTGTAACGTTTGTGCGCCGATTTCAGATCGCGTTTTTCGGTGGCGCTTCGTAACACGGACTTCTTACTCCGTCTCACCATGAATGACGGTGCAATATTTTACGCGTCCATGTCCGTTCGTGTAGTAATATACATGGGGCTTTCTGGACGTTTCAAACGATAAAGACGTTCCACACACTTATAAAGTAGTCCTATATTTTCTCGAAATAAAATTGTCCGGTTTTGAGAATTTAATGGGTAGACAATTGCAGTTACACTGTAGGCCTATAGGTTTGGTTTTAAACCACTCAGGCAAAATGAGTAAGCTACAAAGGCTTATTTTGATGATGATTATTATTATGCTTCCCATATTAGAAAAATACTACTTTTCTAAAATACATTTTAAGATACAACTTTTTCACGCGTGATGTATAGCATTGGACAGTTCATATTTTTGACAGGAATAAAGTTGATCTGTTCATGTTTGTCAGGTGAAAGCCTTAAAAGAGAAGATAGAAGAGGAGAGAGGCAAAGATACCTTTCCCGTCGCTGGGCAAAAACTTATCTATGCAGGTAAAGCTTGTAGGCATATATTAGGATTTTTGATAACCATATATTTTTCTTGGTGGCTTTGTGTGTTAATATATTTTTCCTTGATTTGTAAATATTCTTTTGTGCATTTTATACCTCCATATAGGCATATTGGTGTAAGAGTAGGCCTATCTGCTAAATGCCCAATTTAGGCTTATATAGTAAGAGATTATTCATGCTTAAATAAAGGTTTATGGTGTTGTCCATTGTGTCTTTCCTATTGTTATTTAAATTTCCTCTTAAAACTCTTTCTTCACTTGCAGGCAAAATCTTGAATGATGACATCGCTCTACAGGAGTACAAAATCGATGAGAAAAACTTTGTTGTGGTCATGGTTACAAAGGTAAGAGCATGTGATTTTGTCTTGCGTCAATTAGCCTATGCTAGGTTGTGTACGCTATACATTGTGTTATTTGTTTTATTAAGCTTATGCACATGATGTGTTGGCATCTAGTTAAATCTTGATAAACCAAAGCAATGAAAGAAGGGTTCTGTGGGAAAGAAACAGACCCATACATTGATCTACAACAGTCATTTTCAAACCTTTTTGACCCACGACCTTTGAAATTAATATTTATATATTTATATAGTGGAAGGAAACATTCCACTATAATATTTACTCTATATACTTTTTACAGCCAAAAACAGCTCCTCCCCCACAAGTAGCGTCACAGTCGACCCCTCAACCGCTTCTGGCCACTGCCCCGTCTTCAAGCCCAGCCCCAGCCCAGACACAAGTGCCCTCCACAGCTAACCATGTAGCGGCTGCCTCCACACACGCCGTGGCCCCTAGCGCTACAAGGCCCTCGCCCCCAGCTGAAGCCCCGTCCTCAGGGCCAGATACTCTTCCAGCAGGTCCTCGCAAGACAAATGGAGGTCCGGACGCTGACAAAGGCCCTCAGTTTGCCTCAGGCACAGCTCCAGCCCCAGGTCCGGTCTCTACCTCGACCCCAGGCTCCGTCACGGGCCCACCTCCAGCTCCCAAGCAAGTTCAGGCCAAAAGTGAGGAGTCAGCTTTGGCCCCCGGCACAGACCTGGCCTCAGCCAGGTCTGTGCCAGAGGAGAAGCCAGAGGAGAAGCCCAAGGAAGAGCAACAGGATGATGAACCTTCCACCACTCCACCTGTCCACTTGTCTGCCTCGAGGTAGGAGGGCGTTAATGACTTCCTTTTCAGATTGGAGTATCTGGCATCACAGGATGAATGGTTTGTTTTGTATGCCAAGCCAGGAGTTAGGTATGTTATGGGTCCACTGACCAAAAAACTATTGTTTTTTGGTTGATGCAGAACAGAAACTGTGGCAAATAGACTTTGCTCAACATTGAAATCTTTACAATTACTGTTTTTTTTTGTATTCAGGGACTGTAACAGACAGGTGTTTGAGATAAGTTGGCTGATTACACCTCTTGGACCACTGTCTGTCTCATGTCTTGCTCCTGTTGAGCAGAACAATCGTTATGATTGGTTAATATGATTTGTGACATCACAACCCGTAAATAGCATAGGACTGCCTGTTATTTGAAACACCTGTCTGGATTTTACAGTAAGTAAATGCTAACGACTTCTCTTTAATTTTTACTACAATTAACAGTTGCATTAGTCATGCCTCGACTCACTAATCTGTCAAAGTGTTGCATTAGGTTGTGCTATCTAATGTAGCTGGAATACAAACAAAGCTAGAATCTGTTATGCACACAAGCTTAAAATTAATTGGTATAATTGCCATATTTAGTTTGATCAAAAGTAATTAATCTTTAGAATTATAAACAGACCGTATTACCTTTTACTTTATGTGGTTGCATTCATTCACTGTGTAGACTGTTTTTATTAATATAATCTGTTTACATGTTCTATCAAAGCCTTGTTGACGACTTGAGTCTACTTGAAGAAGCAGCATCGATACTGGGTAATGCATTTGTGATGTTTTACTCAAGAAATACCAGGCAAGTCTGCAGTGTTTTAATGTCTTTCTTTGTCCATCCTTCTGTTTGTATCTCTTGTCTTCCCCCAGTCACAGGGCAGGCTTATGAGAACCTGGTGTCAGAGATCATGTCCATGGGCTATGAGCGTGAGCAGGTTGTCGCAGCGCTGCAAGCTAGCTACAACAACCCAGATAGAGCGGTGGAGTACCTACTCATGGTGAGCCTCGCTCGATATCAAGCAATTCTTCATTGATTAATCGCAGTAAGATTAAATGTGGTTTATGGTTGGATGATTGTAGCAAAGTATCAGTCGTACACTGTGGGTTGCTTTACAGGCAGACCATGTCCAGTGTATTTGTTTAAAGCTTTCACTGTGTAATCAACATTTAAGCATTTATCTTCGTAGTAGTATTCCCAGGAGGGTTTGGCGTGGTGCCTCCCGTGTCAGTCTTTTACTAGGAAAACAGTGCCTCACCTGTTTTCCAGTCCCCGAGTCCCGTGAACATTTCAATTTCATGATGTCATTTCTTGCAGCATTGATGCTTGGAAATGATTTCATCACATTTTCAGTTAAAGAATAACAAAATGATTTCTACAATTTTTGTTTAAGCTAACGTCACACAAAGAACCTTTTTAACATTAAAGTGGTATGAAAAGTTTAGTAGAACATTTGACTGTACAGTACAATAGGTGTCAATCAAATCCTCAGGATGCAACTAGACCACCTTCAGCTAATCGGACCAACAAACGTTTGCCAGTTATTTTCAAACAGGCGCTAGCAAACAATTGGACCACCTTCAACCAGTAAAGACCCAAGTGGGGATGATTTTCCAATGACAGGCACTTAATCACTGTTGCCACAAAATGATCTACCCACCTGGATGCTGATTGGTCAGTGGTTCTTTACCCAACTGACAGTTTTCAGTTGAGAGTTCCATGACTGATATGTAAAGGGGAGAAATCATTGAGGCGTAGCTTGCAATATCAGTCTAAAGTCACAAGTATACAGCAGGATGAAACATGTTTTCCCCGCTCAACTAAAAAAGCTACTTACTGTATATATCAAGCTAAGGAACATGCAGTCAAAGTTATACTAAATCCTTTGACATTCCAGGGAATTCCAGCAGACTCCAGTGACCTGCCACCTCAGGAAACTGTGAGACAAAGTGCTCCCTCCAATCCACCGGTCACTGCTACAGAAGCATCTCCTCAGCCCCCTCCAGCTTCCAACAGTAAGAACACACACCTTATCTGTTTGACCACCGCCTGCCAACAATGTATTGATGTGCATCGAGTGATATCAATTTCCATCACCACAACACCATCTTGGTGGAAAGAAACTGCCACAATAAATATCAATGTCTGTTGTATTTCACCAAATTGAATACAATATATAAGTGCCGGCATGAAAATCCAGAAGAGGAGGAAACATACTGTCTGATTAACTATAGTAATTGCAATACAAATTGTAAAATAGTGACAGGATAGTCTAGTGGTCTAGATGTTGGATTCCAAGCTGGAATGTTATGGGTTGGCCTACCTGTAAGAATCCTTGAGCAAGATGCCTACCCCCTAAAAAATGATTTCTTATAGCATTAATGCACAGAACACACAACGACAAGTGCAAATCCAAATAACGACGAAGGGGTTCATAAACCCAACATTTATTGGCTACCATTTCTTATCCTTTCAGCAGGGGCATTGCCTGCCAGCCAGCCTCCATCGGCTGGTGGGGGGGCCTCTACAGGGAGTTCCATGGTGAACCCTCTGGAGTTCCTGAGGAACCAGCCTCAGTTCCAACAGATGAGGCAGATCATCCAGCAGAACCCTGCTCTCCTGCCAGCACTGCTACAGCAACTGGGTAGAGATAATCCACAGCTGCTGCAGGTAGCACACGCCAGACACTTCTCACGGTCTCAATATCGAGGCTTATAGGTCGAACTATACACGAGCAAATGGGTATAGAAGGATTTCATTTTGTAAATGAAATAGTTTCTGCCCAAAATGTGAATTTAATTGGATCACACTTTATTAAAACTGCAGTATTTTTGGGTAGCTGGTCTGTATTGATATTTCCTTGCAAAATGTTTTTTTTTATTTTAAACCATTATTGCAGAGACAATTCCCATGTGCTAAAATTATGTGATTTATCAAAGGAAGCTTTTTGTATACCTCAATTTGGTTCGCTCCTCAAGCAAATCACGCAGCACCAGGAGAGGTTTGTCCAGATGCTGAACGAGCCGCGGCCTGGAGAGACGGCGGGAGAGGGGGCCGAGGCCCAAGGGTCACCGCACACCAACTACATCCAGGTCACGCCACAAGAGAAGGAGGCCATTGAAAGGGTAGGGATATGAAATGATGGCATGTTTCACTGTTCAGAGGGCTTGCTAATGTAGTACTATAGAACCGATAATGTAAGGCAAGATGCCTTAAATGTGCACTTTCTGATTTGTATCGGTTGAAAACAGTGTTATTATTGTTGTTATTTTGGTTTGAAACTCAAAGAACACATACCCCCCCACCCCAACTGAATGTCTGACACTTCAACCCCCCACCATTCCCCTATTCTGGGGGAGAACTGGGGAGTCTACCTTAACATGCACTGCAATAACAGCAGAAGACAAGGCTCCTCAATGGAAACTCACCGACGCTGACACATGCTTTCCTTATGCTTTAGTTAAAAGCACTGGGCTTCCCAGAGGGACTGGTGATTCAGGCTTACTTTGCCTGCGAGAAGAACGAGAACCTTGCAGCAAACTTCCTGCTTCAGCAAACTTGGGATGACGAGTGAACCCGTGATGTGATGCAGCACTGCTCGCCGCGAGGGCTACAGAACGTCTTGACGCCGCCACTGCACAAGGAAAGACAAGTTACAAAGAGGAATTTAGTTTATTTTCACAGACTGACTGTGGGCTGGGCAAAATAGCGATAAGGAGGAGGATGATGATTATATGCTGTTTTATTTTAAGCTGTGTTGCCTACTTCCCTTCTGTTGGTCATTACAAGGAGCTTGTGCAGAGCTATTATGCCTCTGCTGCTATCTTACTACTGCTGCTCCATGTGTCTTCGCAATAAGAAAAGTGATGTGATTCATATTTTTTTAGAGCCTCATTGGGAAGAGCTCATGGACCCTTTGAACAAACATTTCATAGCAGGGTAAACACAGCTGCATTAAATACACTAGTCACTCTCTTTTTGATTTAGCTGTGATTAGCAAGCATTGACAGTACTATTGACTAATTCTTAATGCTTGCTTTCTGGCACCCTGTAGCTAACCCTATGACACATCTGTGAATAGGGTCCTTTTTGTTTAGGGGGATCTTCTATACTGTACAGTACAATAGAATTGTTGGTCTTACAGATTCATTTTTACACACAAGAATCCCACAAGAATATATCACCGGCCCAAGGGAGCAAAAGGCACATATATATATATATATTTAGGAAAATTATTTTGACTATACACCATAAAAGTGTTTCGCATGATACTAAAATCTGCTGGGGTATGAAAGTAATTTAAATTTTATTTAATTTAAATGTTTTTGCACTTTGAATTGATAAAATAATGACTGACTGAGGTCAGTTCATTGTGTCCTCTCATTGACAGCAGATTGGGTGGTGAAATCTGTAAAACTTAATGCATACCGATTAAATGTATGGTCGAAATACTGCTGGAATCAGAAGAACCTCATGGCATTTAATTCTGTTTGGAAAGTTGGTTTCTGGATAGTAGAGACTACACACTAGAGAATGTATTGTCTAATTACATTATAGGCTTTTGGAAATGGTGTTAATTGTTAGTAGGTTACAGTAAGATAGTAAATTAAGTTGGTGCATTTGAATGCAAAGTGACTGATTTAGAATTATTTTTGTTGGTTATAATTGTGCTTTTTACGTTTAAATCAAAGAGATGTGCTGTTTTTAATAGGATTATTTTACAATATAGATTATTTTGTAGAGCTAGAATTACACTTGTGTATGTTTATCATTTCTGTAACTAGTCCATCTGTTGCTTAAAATAATGTGCTTTCAATTTGTTTTTAATATCTCCTATCCTCTATGCATCTTAATGCTGTAAAAGCCATCACCCTGCCATGCCTTATTGTTCAAGAGTTCAACAGCGTTAATTTTACAGATAGGGCAATAGCTAAACATTTAATGTTTGAGTTTGTGCAGAAAATGTGTCATGATAGCTTGTTATGATCGATGCAGTAATTAATCATAGTATTTATTTAGTTGATTGAAGTGGATTTGAAGGAGTGCTAGAAGCCAAACCAAAAGAAGTTATATTTTATAGCATTCAGCATGTCCGTGCTGCTTTTTAGTGGTTTCCTTTTTTGTTTTTCAGTTGGAGATGGCAGGAAATTTGTATCATACTGTACATGGGTAAAATGAGTTTGAAAAAGATGCACTTTATTGTAACAAAATGCTGTAAAGGGTGGTTGGTTGCATGAGTTTGTTACAGAGGGTTATTTATAGCATGTCAGTGGAACGGGAATGATGAAACTACAGGTGTGTTGCAGTTTTGATTTCAGTGAGGTATTTCTGTTGTTGTGATTTGGATTTTTTTTTAAAGAAGAGGACTTACAGCCTTAATTACATCACTTGAGGTTTTTACTGAATAGTTGTGGAAAAACTCGTTTCAGCATTGTGTAAAATAAATTGCTTTTACAAAGCAGTTGGTGTTGGTTGTTTAATCATTTAGAGATACTGACCTTCATTTGAAATATAGATATTTACACAATGATGTAGGCTACAAATGTTGGCTGGTTGCTGCTGTTTTAATTACATAAATACTATAGTGAGACATCAAAACACCTTCCTAGAAGTATTTTTGTATATTCAAATATTAATAAATATTTCATAGGGCATAGGATGTTTAAAATTAAGATCTTATTTTCATTTGAGGATCGTATGTTTGTATTTTACTGTTATCACATTGACATGTAATGTGATAGTTGCAAATGCCCTTGGGATAAGGAGCTGGCTGTGGTCCCACGCCACCATGGGTTTTCTCCACTGGGGGGAGTGTTGAGTTGGGGAGAGAGGGTGTGTGCGTTCCCGCAGCAACAGGGAAGATGGCAGCTCTCACATCTCTCACCCAGGTAAAGATGCAGCAATATACCACATTACACTTTAGGTAAAGGCGAGTTAACGTGGTAGCACCACACACTATATCACATTAATGGCATGGTGTTTTAACATTGTGTAAGTTCTAACGTGATATGATATATTGAAATTTAGCTAGGGAAAATACAGCTGGTATTATGAGGCCTTATTGCATTACCGTTAGGTAGCGGTCTTGTTAGCTTGAGCTAAAGTTAGCTAGCTGCTACTGGTGAAGAATTATCAACAGTAGACGAGACGTTTACATACGTAGCAACAGTGAAGCTTATTTTCACGTCCTTGTTGGTTGCATACCGTTGACAAATTGCATAGTCCATGTAATATAGAATGTTAGACAGAATGCTGTGCGCATTTGATAGTATTGTCAGTGCATCCGCATCTGAGATAACGTTCCGTGCTCAAGCTAGCTAACTGTAACGTTAACTAGCCCAGCCTTATTGCCAAGCAGTGGGCTGAGGAGGATGTAGATAAAATCGTGCGAGGCTAACGTGACTCCTTTGCTGCGAGCTACCAAAACCAATGATTTGATAAATTATTATTATGAGAGCTGGCTGATCTGGCAGCAACACTGCTAATGCCACGGTTATGTTGCTAGTTGACGTACAGCTAGCGGTAATATGTACCGGTAATTTCTTGCACAATCTGATGGTAATGATACGGTTTCAACAACGTAGTTAACGTTACACGCTAGGTATTGGATAGTCGTACCATCATGCATTTTCAAATTACTGAAAGGCTAAATAATCTCAGTTTGATAATTATGATTTCAAATGAATCATTCCCTGTGATTTTCACATGAAGATATTTATTATTGTTGATTTGTATATTTTGTATATATCATGTATATTTTGTGTTGAACTACACAACACATCACAAATTGAGGATAACAGATATCTTGTTGTTCTCACAAATATCGCAAGTGTCAGTAGAAAAGAATTCCAGAGGTAGTGATTTCATCATGCTACGTTTGTCAGCTACTGTAACAGTATGTAAAACACAAACACTTATTATTACTATTCCCAGTTCTAAAAGAAAATGTCAATGGTGTAACGCATATCCTTACACCATTTTCTGTTTCCCATAGTTGTCAAGTGGGAACCCTGTTTATGAAAGCTTTTACAGACAGGTAAGACAATGTTACCCTAAAAATGGTTGCCTGAAATAAGTGTAATTGGCTTATAAGATCTGGGTTGCACAGTGCTCTATAGGGCTATTAAAGAAAAGATAAAAAAAATATGTTGTATTTTAGTTTATTTATGTTTGTGTGCATACGTGCATGTCTGTGTGTCACAAGGTGGACCCAGGGAACACTGGGAGAGTAGGACCAACAGAAGCTGCCTTGTTCTTGAAGAAATCTGGACTCCCAGACATCACGTTGGGAAAGGTGGGTATCAGATGAAGTTCTACTGGCATGCTTTTGTTCACAGCTGGTTGGCTGGGGCATTACCAGAGAAATAGTTGGAGTGCTGTTGATCACGCAGTGAGGAGCATAAATTAATCTGCTACTGTATGTCTTCATTGCATCTTTTTTTCGTAATCTGCGCAAATACAGATACAAAATAATCACAACGCAAAACGGCACTTGATTTTATAGACTAGTGCAGGATCTGTAGACTGCAGAGAGAAGGCAAATGTTGACCAACAGGAAATTGTCGAAGCTGAGTACCTTCATTAGGAGAGGCAGTAATATGACACATATAGAGGCAAATGTTCCCTGTGGAAATTGACGGGAAAACAAAGGATGCCAATCTATTCTAAGTCTCTTCCTGTAATGGAGGAGAGCATGCTTTGCTGTCTCATCTCTGACCTCTGTTCCGTTAATGTAACCAAGCACACGCACTCCGAAAACTGGACTGTTATGCAAGGAGCCCAGGCAACTTATAGTAATCAATTATTTTATTTTTGTGGGTAGGAACACATAATTTTACATTTCATTTAAATAGCGAGCTGTTATCATTCAGTTTTAGTAGTATAACAGCATTAGTATTTAAAAGCATGGTATACAAAAGGTCTTGGAGGTAATATTCCATTCTGGATTCTAAACGTGTTAATGATGCTTGGATATTGCTGTTTCACAAGGCTAGGTTACTTTTCTCTCTCTCCTCATCTGCAATCTTTTTGTGGATACATCAGGATGTCCCCTGACACAAATGATGCAATCAATGCCATTGGTATGGGTAATATTAGTGCACAGTCCAGGCTTGTTTGGAATATCCCCTATAAGCAAGATAATGCTGAGTTTATTTACCTTCTGCTGTTACCCTCCTTTAATGTGATACCGTCTTACTTTGACAAGGGAGCCTTATTTTCGCGTGCCCCCATACACAGTCAGTCAGATTTTTTAGAATAGCTTAAGCCCTGCTCAAGGACTCTTACACAGAGAAAACCTTGGTTCCTAAGTTGGTAGGCAGTTTTTTTACACCTAAGCCCAGATTTGTCCTTATTGCTGCATTGATCCAGCTGTCTGTTGGTGTTTTAGATCTGGGATTTGGCAGACCCGGATGGCAAAGGCTTTCTGGACAAACAGGTAAACAGACGTCTCTCATCCAACACTATATTGTCAACACTGTTCTGAACATAAAGGTCTTTGAGGAGAGAACATGGAATGTATTTGGAAAGGTGCATACAAGGTTATATTATTCAGAAAATACCCAGCATGTTCTTCCCATCAAAGATGACTATGCAAAGATGACTATGCAAAATGTGCATGTGCACGCTTATGCGTGTGTGTGTGTGTGTGTAATGTTCTCAGTGAGAGACGTGCTAGGGTGACACTGACCTTCACTGTCTCTCTTCCCCAGGGGTTTTACGTAGCGCTGCGGTTGGTGGCGTGTGCTCAGAGCGGACAGGAAGTCAGTCTGTCCAGTCTGAACCTTACAGTTCCTCCTCCCAAGTTTGTGAGTACAGCTCACATTTAAAGCTCCAAACCAATTATTTGGTGGACATTTTTTGGCTCGAAGTTTCTGTTGTTTGCCCACTAACCTTAGATAAAGTAACATCAATTCCACAAAAACTTGGCAATGAATATAAATATAGAGTATAAATACATCTCTCGTATAGTAACACAGAAAACAAGTCTAGCAGTTTGTCACTATATAGAACATTGTCACTATAGATAAACCTTATGCAGGCTTTCGCAACACATGCATTTTAGTTCTCGTGGTCACCTGTCCGCCCATTTCCTCTTGTTTGTTTTTAGAAGGACACCAGCAGTCCGTCTCTAAGCAGCACGGCTCCTGTTTCCAGCGAACCACACTGGGCTGTCAGGGTGAGTCACTTATTCTGTGTATACAGTTTACAGTACACACTAGAATAAGGCTGTGTCAACATAATGTTTCACATGCATTCGTTTAATTACATTTTCAGAGTCATGTGCTGTTGGTCTACCATTATCTGTAGATAGTACATTTATTTTAGCAGAAGCTGAGGAAATCTATTTTGGAGTGAAAAAATACCTTACATTTAAAACTTTATGAGCAGCAGGCGGAGGTAATTCCCCAACAGAGTTCAAAACAAAAATGGTTATGCCATCTGAAATGACAACAATGTGGTCATTAGCCCTCATTGATATCTTCTGATAGCAGGCTGAAATAAGAGGATTGGAATATGTTATATTCTTCTTAGTGGAGATTAAAAGGGACTGTATAAACCCGACAGAGATATCTGGCTGGTTCTGGTTCTTCTCAGTTTGAAGGCAGTCCTATGCTGTGATGGCTGATGTATTCTGTGACGTCACAAATCATAGAAACCAATCATAAATTTGGTCATAGTTGTCCTGCCCAACAGGTGCAAGATGTGACACACTGGGTGTGTCCACACCAAGCAGGGGGTTTACACGCCCAGCCACCAGTCCAAGAGGGCTAATCAGCCAATTTATCTCAAACACCTTGTTATCCTTTTTAATGTAATTAACATGATGCTTCATTCATGGAGTCTAAGCAGCTGTACAGCTGGAAAGCTGTGCTCGAATCTTACCTGTGTCGTGTGCATATTCACCCACAGCCAGAAGAGAAGAGTAAATTTGATGGAATCTTTGAAAGCCTGGCCCCGGTCAACGGCCTACTGTCAGGAGAGAAGGTCAAACCGGTCCTAATCAACTCTAAGCTACCTCTGGACGTCCTCGGCAAGGTAAGAGCTGTTTTAAAGCTTGGAAACATTTTCATATATATTCATATATTCATATACAGTGATTTAGGTAGATAAATATGACTTCACCATAAACATAATTGTCAGATATCATCGACAATTTCATGGTTTTTATGTTTGTTTTTTTTCCCCAAAAGATTTTGCCATCCTAAAGCAGCAGCTTAAAACGTTGCATGTTTTTGTAAAAAAAAAATTTAAGTCACGTTTTCCATCTGAATGCCAGATTATAATGCTTGGTTAAAAATGTCATAGGCTACTCATGTTTATTGATGTCTTGTAGGTTTGGGACCTCAGTGACATAGATAAAGATGGACATCTGGACAGAGACGAGTTTGCAGTGGTGGGTTTCACGTCATTTGTTTGTCTGTTTAATTAATTTAGTGTCACTATAGCCACCGTGATTTTTACACAGAAGGCTGACCAGTCAGGGCTAGTCTCGCTGCCTCGTGCTGTTTAATTCATATCTATCTATACAAGGCATGACCGAACATAAAGCGTCATTTTCTACACTTCATTTACACGCGCACCTGTTTACCACAATTCCACACATAACGACAACTCCTCAAGGTCGTGCAAAAACGTGAGACATGATAACTCTTTTTCTTTTACAGCAGTTTGACAAAATTAGGTCCCGTTCCTGTTTATAGGTAGCTATGTAATGTTTTTGGTCTGTTTTTAATATAGCATTAGAATAGGCATGGCTTAATGCAAACGGTAATGTTTCTGTGATTGTCAAACAGTTTGGGAATGACGTCATCAAATAGCGTAGCGTTGTTTGAACCCTCTTCTCCCCCCCCCCCACACAGGCGATGCACCTGGTCTACCGGGCTCTGGAGAAGGAGCCCGTCCCCGCGCTCCTCCCCTCCGCCCTTATCCCTCCGTCTAAGCGGAAGAAGAGCCTGGGGTCCTTGCCGGGCGGGGGGCACGGCCTTCCGGCCAGCCCCCCCCCGCCCAGGGACTCGCTGCGCTCCACCCCCTCACACGGCAGCATGAACTCCCTCAACAGCACGGGCAGCCTGTCGCCCAAACACTCCCTCAAGTCTGGCCAGGTAAACACACACACATAAAACTACAACAGCAGCTGCTGCACCGTCTTCTCTCTCTCTCCAACCTCCAAATCTCTCTCTTTCTTTCTTTTTTTTCCTTTCTTTAATTCTTTCAATAATTAATTAATACTTTTTTTTTTTCCAGCACGTGGTCAACTGGGTGGTTCCGCTAGCGGACCGTGGTCGCTATGACGACATCTTCCTGAAGACCGACGCCGACATGGACGGCTTTGTGAGCGGACTGGAGGTCAAAGACATCTTCATGCACTCAGGGCTGCCTCAGAACCTCCTCGCCCATATATGGTACGGACTGCGCTCACATCTAACGCGCGGCGTTGTCAGTTAGCACCGCTTGTCTGATTAAGGAAACATGGAAATAGGTGGAACAGTAGGGCATGTAAAATACACAGATCCACCTAATTGAACTACCTGGGGCCGAAGCACAGTCGTGTTGGCATTATAAGTACGACGATTACAAGTGCGCTCCCTCTGTGTGGTAGGTAGATAGAGCGTTCAGTTAATGACCCTAGCCGTATTACTGTCTCTGTGTCTGCCCTCCCACCCCCCAGGGCCCTGGCAGACACCAGGCAGATCGGGAAGTTGACACGAGAGCAGTTTGCCCTGGCTATGCACTTGATCCAGCAGAAAGTGAGCAAGGGCCTCGACCCTCCACAGGCCCTTACTGCTGACATGATCCCCCCATCCGAGAGGGCTACGCCTGTACCGGTGAGCCCCCCACACACACACACACACACACACACAGGAATACACTTTTAGTTTTGTTTAGCTTTATATATTTAGCTAAATATGTTAATATATTAACAACCATACATGCAAAATAACTTATTATATCGAATAATATATAAAAAATATAAACTGAATTGAAATATTTTATATAAGTAGATAAAAAATAATAGAAAATCTGGACATTGTCATTATCCTTAGACCCCGCCCCCCCTCCATAACACCACGACCCCATTTGGGTGTCCCTTTGAAAACCTCTTTACTCCATTGTGCAGCATCGACTGACTGTATGTGTGTGCATGCCTGTATGTCTAGACTATGTCCGGCTACATGACTCCAGTAGGATCAGAGATGGCTGCTATGTCTGAAATGAGAAGGGTGAGTTGCTTTTTCTTTCAGCTTGTTTGTGTGTCGAGCTCTTAACTGGGCAATATCAAAAGAACATTTCACAGATAGCAAATCTTTGGGGAAAACTGCTGAGTCTGTGACATATTGCCTCCTCGTGATATATTGCCTCCTCGTGACATATTGCCTCCTCGTGATATATTGCCTCCTCATGGTCGTTAATTGCATTACATTACAAAAGTAAGTAAAGCATAGAAAGATGATACCAACACATCAGTGCCGCAAAAGTTTCTCCCTATAACAGTGTGCCGATCAATAATTGATATATCGAAATATTTTGACATCCCTAGTAACCATCAGAGCGATTGTGTTTACTTGTGTTTACTTAAGAAAATGGGTCTTCAACTAGTGACTTTTCATAACCTATCAATCCTCTTGCAAGCAGCCACTACTGCACGTTGGAGCTGAACGTCGGCGCTGCCCGACACTCGATACAGACTCTTCTTTATCTCGTTCCAACTAACGTTGCTGATGTTGTCGCCTTCACTCCCCCCTTTCTCTCTTTACTCTCTCAGGCTATAATGTTCAAGCTGTGGGTAGGTAAACGTTGTTAGACACGCAAATACTTTCAGTGGCTGGCTAGGCAAGCAGGCGACTGGAAAGCATTTGTGAGACAGCACGACAATGGTGCCCGTTGGTTAGCCTTTTATCTTTCAAAGTGAAGGTTCAAATTGTTAGAAGCCACTTCTCATAATCATTAGCTATCCCATATCGAGATTTGTCTTTTCTCTCGATAAGTGCAGTCTAATGTTAGCATTTGACTTGTGCTCATGTCAACAGCAACAAGGCTGCAATAGCGATGTCCTAAAGTAAGGGAACAGTATAAAAGTAGGAGAAACGCCTTAATCCCCACATGCCCTGGTGTTTCTCACCGACTTCACGCTGACTATGAAATAATGTGGACACCCCTGGAGGCTAATGTGTACTGTATGCTAGGCTTCTAAAAATCCTGAACCTTATGTCAGCCATTATGGCCGTGGTGGTGAACCTCTCATCTCCTGTACCTGCCAGTCCAGTCCTCTGTGGTGATCCTCTTACTGACCAATGGTGGCTCTCCTCTGTGTCTCCTTCCTTTTGCCTCGTCTAGGTGTGGTTGGTGTGGTCTGGAGCGCTCGTCGCTTCATCCAAATAAAAACTAGCCGCTTCTTATGTTGTCCTCTTTCCTGTTGTCCTCCTGTCTTCTCTCCATATCCTGTCTTACTTTCTCTATACATATGCCCATTTAATGCCTCTCATGGTCTCTCTCTCGTCCCTGCTCTCTACAGGACAGCTCAAGTTCAGTAGGCTCGGGAGAGTTTACAGGCATCAAGGAGTTGGATGACATAAGCCAGGAGATTGCCCAGCTACAGAGGTAATGAACAATATAAACTAGACTAAAGATTTTTTGGCTAGTTTTAGCTCTAACTGGTCCAACTGCTAAGATAGTCCAACCTCAAAATGTGCATGTTCATTGTACAACCCTCATTTCAGTGGTTTTAAGTTGTTGTTTCCTCTTGACATGTCTAATTGCCATCATCATTGTTCCTCATGAAAGCTTTTCTTTTCTTCTTCTGTTGTAAAGCAGCCTACATCGTTGTTTTTGTAGTGTCATGCTTTCTTTGTGTTGGGCTTAAAGTTTTATGTGTGAACTTAATGGCTTTGTGGTAAATTAATACTTATTAATACATTATTTTGTTGACATTAGAGCAGTATGTTATGCTCCACTGGTTTGGTAACACCTCTTTATACGTTTTGCTTCATTCAACAAACCCAAGTAAAAGTAAAAAAGCTATACAGTAGTTCTGGCTAAACTCCTAAACCAGTAATTGGTGACTTATTGAGGTTGAATTCACCGGTGATAAAAATGCCCATTTAAAAATTTAAAATGGAACCACAACGTTGGAAAATTCATTTAGCGCTGCGCTAGTCTTCACCTCGCCTGCGCTCCTTTCACCCATCTGCCCAGCTTTCTTTTTGATGTGTGTATTTTATCAGTATCTTTTTGTTTTGTTCACCGTTTACTCTCCACGCTGCCTCAGCACTCTCGCATTTACCCAGTGGAATGCCCTCAGGTAAACGGACCGGCCAAAGAATATCAGCAGGCTGGTGCTCCGTCAAAACACCAACACACTGTGTGCATCCACTACAGAAGCTAGCTGACGTTAGCTAGAATAGCGTGAAGCAGTACATTACTTATTCATGTCTTTTTGTTTTGGTCAAGGTTATTGTCATTGGGGGAATCATGATCTTAAATGTCAATTGCTATTAGAAATGAATTGGCTGCTGTGTTCTGTTGTCCTCCGTGGCGTTGTAGATTTGACGGAATGCCAGTCCCATGTTAGTTAATGTGATGTTATGTTGATGTGCAGAGCAGCAGCCCGCTGTTTGTGTTCTACTATTGACTGAAGTGTGTATGTGTGCGTGTGTGTACATGTATTACAGGGAGAAGTACACTCTGGAGCAAGATATTAGAGATGCAGAAGAAGCCATCAGACATAAGACTGTGGAGGTACAGGTGAGAGAGATGCAGGTTTTTATTTTATTTGAAATCTCAGCTGTTCGTTGTTCCCCTGTTCCAACAATGGCTGACTACTGTATATTAAGCTATGCTGTCGTGGTTCCGCTGTGCCCCAGGAGATGCAGAGCGATCTGGACAGGGAGACAGCCAGCTTGCAGGAGCTGGAGGCTCAGAAACAGGATGCACAGGACCGCCTGGAGGAGATGGATCAGCAGAAGCGCAAGCTGGAGGACATGCTGAACGAGGTCCGCATCAAATGCCAAGAGGAGTCGCAGATGGTAAGTCAGGAGAGGGGAGGGGAGGGGAGGGCTTATGCTGCCTTCACGTGCTATCGGAAATTGTCATTTCAAGTGGGAAATTGAGATACAGAGTTCCTGAGTTGGGGTGACCTTCAACAGGTGAGAGCAGGTGAAAATTAACCTTGCGTCATTTTTCATTTTGCTCCGACAACAAAGCACCTGAACATGACGTACTCCTAATTCCGACTTCACAAGTGGGAAGTAGGATCTTCCGACTAGCATGTGAAGGCAGCATTAGACCTGCTGACTGAAGCCGGGATTAAAGATACAATTTAGGCGATTCCAAGGGAATCCTTTGAAACCAAACAGTGTATGGGCAGCACTAGGACCATAGGGGGGCTTTCAATGCTTTTTTTTTTTTTAGCCTAGCCTTCCACACCACTCTTGTTTGATGAGGATGTGTGTCTACCTATGCACGACTTGATACAGAGTTTTAAATGAATGTCGCACCTACACACCGGGTTATAAAAAGTTTCAGGGATGGGCTGTAAGCCAAACAGTTATTGTATTACCATAATCCTCGATAAATAGTAGATAAACAGACATGTACTGTATGTCAAAAGGATTGAGATTGTTGCTTTAAAGCTCCACCATGTAATTTTGTTTCATGTGTCCGTTTGGGAGAAATACATTGGTCTTGTTGTTTAGGCCACCCAACTCCTAAAAGCACATGAATGCACTTTTGGGCGGAGGGAGCAGTTGTACTGACCTGGTTTTTATGTCTGCTCCAGAATCCCAGGCATCATCTATTATGTCTATCCTGCCACTCACTAAACCTTAAACCTCCCTTTTCACCACGCCACACCCGGTTTAAACTTTAGCCCCTTCCCCAACTGTCGCCCAGTCAGCCCAGCGAAATAATCCTAGCCCATCTGAAATAGGTCATTGTGACACCTAGAGAGAGTACAGAGTACTGCAGTCCCGCCCTCCAACTCCTTAGTTTAGGACATTTCTGTCACCTTTCCTCACTGTCCACCAGCTAAATATACTGTAGCACTTTCAGATTGAGCTGCAGATTTGGCTTGTATTTCTCTGACATCAATAATCAATCCCCGCCCCCTCTCTCTCTCTCTCTCTCTCTCTCTCTCTC
>JAODLI010006837.1:0-27685 GCA_027575585.1 Percopsis omiscomaycus | reverse complement strand
GACCACTGCACATTTAAATATATATATATATAATTTTATTTATATAATTTTAAATGATTTAATATATATTTTTTATAAAAATATTCAGTGGTCTGTACATTTTTTCCATGGCTGTATACAGTTATAATATATTATATTCATATCATCATATCATCATAGTTCATGGCCCTGATTTCAGACACTTTTAATCGAACAACAAAAAAATCCCAAAAGGGAATTAATCCAATTAGGTATACAAGTTTAAAAGTATTCAGGAGCACGTAGGGCTACAGTATGTACAATTATTAGAAGCAGGTAAAAGTTACTCAAGGTTACGTAAAGCTATACCTATGTCAGCAATTTTCAGCTAGAAGACGACAAGATAAGATACCAAAAGAGCAAGTAATCAATTTACAATGTACAAAGTAGAACCTGGGAAAAGTTAAAAGGATAAAGAAAGAGTGGTGATAAAAAGTCACGAAACAAAACAAATGTTATAGAGTCTCTAGTGAGGGACAGGCGCTGAGATAACAAACTCCCTGGTTTTCAATTAGGCCAATAGATAGACAGACACCTGAACTTCGATGCCCACGCAGTCCCCGTGGTTGTATTCATCATGGTCCTCCCAGTACAACGGACATAGTGTACCTGGTCCTCCCAGTACATCGGACATACCTACCCTAGGGAGTAGAGGGAAATTAATAAGTAACACTTACACAGTATACAGACGGCACTGATTCATCCAGGCATGAATGCATTAGTTCTTTTTTCATTTTTTTGACCCTTGACCCCTTAAAATAAATTGCTTACAACCCTCCTTGTGCACACAAACATGCACCTACCAATAAAAATAATTAGAAATACTGTCATTGAAAATTAATTTTTAAATTATTTTAAAAAATCATTACAAGACCCCCTAAAAGCATTTTGCAACCCCTCAACTGAATATCCACTGCCAATAAAACTGCTATGCCAAATTTTATGGTAATATAACTATTTGTTTTATTACTATGATTGTTATTATTATTATTATTATTATTAGAATTATCCAATTAGTGTGTACTGCTACCACTACTTTTTGTCCATATGGTCTCATAAATTCTTCTTTCTGTTCCTTATATAATTAAAATTGTCTCTCCTCCAGACTCACCTGACATTAATGCCACCTCTCCTCTCTTCCTCTCTAAGAGTCTAAATAGATACCAGCCCTCGCAGTCAGCCAGGGCAGACAGCCAGCAAAGTGAGCGGTGTTAAATATCTCTCTGTTCTCTCTCGGAAGAAGCTGTCTTGTGGATCTGCCCTAAAGGCAGAAAGAACGAATGAAAGGAAGAGGATTATGATAGAGAAAGAGACATGGAGGAAAGATAGGTTGAGCTGAGTGCGATGGCAATCAAGAATGCTTCAGGAAGTGGCGTTCCTACTGATGGCATTATTCATAATGTGCTTCACTTGTATTGGTGTTGCATATTCATATGCCTCCATTTAAATCTGCCTGAGGTATAACAGCACCTTGGAAGCTTTTAGGAGGAGCACTCGGAACACATGCAGGCATAGGAGGCACTAGCAATGTTTTGTAAAGTGCTGTAAACTATACATTACTGCATTTCTGCTCTGAGCCAATGCATTTTCATGAACTTGTTGGGAATAAAAAGCTACTTAATACAATGGTCTGTCCTAGCCTGCCTCATACATACAGCTGTAACTGGGATTTCAAACTTGTAAACGACACACTTTTAGTGTAAAGTAAAGAAAGAGAGCTGTGGACTGCAAATAAACATTCCAGTCACAACAGTCTCTCTTTTGGAGGACATGATCATAGAAAAATGAGCTCGATGCTGTCACAAAAAAGCTATACCAATCTTTCAGACTTTCAGAATTAATTTTCATTTTGCAGTACATTTGCTCATACAGTTCAACCACATTACAAGAATTAATAACAAAACATCACAGTAATACAGAAGTACTTAAGGTGCAGAACTGTTAATGACCAAATAGAGTAAATGTGAATGGCAGTCAAAGGAAAAACTACTCTACAAATGTAATACATTTCAGTTCTTCTAATCCAATTTTATTAAGGCATTGTACTTTTTTACTTTTATATACATTGCATATATAATATATACATCAACACATAGATCACTGTATATATATACACAATATAAGTGTTTATTTATACAATATTTATAAGCATTATGGGAACATACATTCCCAGTTTGTGGCTTGCTTGGCTCTGATTGTTGTCAATAAGACAGGCTCTCTACTGGGCAACCAGGGTTATTGGCTCCCCTTATTTCTCCTCTTCTCTCATTTCCTCTTTTTCCCTAGGCCTCTTTCAGTCTCTTTTATCATTCCTCAAAGTTTTTAATATTGTGGTTTTTGGTTCTTCGCTGAACATTATTGCTATTGTGGTTAATAAAGGGCTTCTGCTTATATTTATCATACAGAGATCTCTTTCTCTACCTTCAGTGCTTGATGAACGGGTAGTCGGCTGTAACCCAATTCCATCTCCTCCCTGCATACCTGGATAATAACTGCATCAGCATAAGAAGGAAGTACATGGGTCACAAGGGCCACAACCTCCTGTTGGCCTGGGGGTCATGACCTTTTTTGACCTGGACTGTGGTTCTAAACATAACTTGTGCTGGTGCCAAGGAGGAAAGGAAAGAGTTCTACATTGGCCCGGGCCACTGGTTTTATAGTTTTATTCACTTTAATAAAAATGCATGCAAATTCTTTCAACATTGTTTAGAATTTATTAATCATTGCTTTGTTTTTATTCACTTGACCAGTGTTTGTGTGTGACTACATTTACAACGTGAAAAAGACTGTGTGTATTGTGTGTGCAGGAGGTGGGGTGGTGAGCTATGAACTGATTTTTTGGTTAAAAAGTTGAGAACCACTGACCAAGGCACATCTTAATACTGACAGATGCTGTATTTATAGCAATGACTCCCCAAAATAACATCAAGCTGCAATGGGCTGTGATGGACTACAAAAGCAGTTTGTGATAAAGGTAAAACTTTAAAGTTTCAATCTGTCAGTTAGGCCACAAATCCTTTGTTGAATATCAATGTTTCATTAGTGTGATACCTTTGTCATCAGCAGTCTAAAGGCAATATCTTACAGACAGCACCCATTGATTGCTGCCTGTGACCTTGCATCATTTGAATTTGTCACTCAGATGTGTTTATAATGATGACAATTAATTCTGCCTTAAAAGAACCCCTCCCCCCCTCCCTCAAAGATGAAGTAATGACTCTTTCTTCCAGTTCAACCCTTTGAGTAATTGAGTCTTGAAGGGTTGCTTTTGCTCCGGCAAAGACAAGCTGTGACTTCAGTGTAGATATGCATCCGGTACCAGCTGTCCCTTGATGTTTATTACCGGACAGAATTGGACAAAAAAACTTACAGTCCAATTTCATGAAGACAGAGAGAAGGTCAGAGATGGGCAGATTGACAGACAGAGACAGAGATCTTGTCTCTGTCTCCTCAAAATGTATTTTTTCGTTGGCATTGTGTCTTTGAAATTTCCTTGCATTTTTTTTTTTGTGTGCAATTTCCGCAATAAAAATTAGATAGAAGGGAAAACTGTCTAATCTAATATCTTCCTCAATGTCACTGTCAGCTTGGTCACTACCTGAGTTCTGATCATAGAATTATAAAACGAACGAGAAGCAACAATCCTTTTTGTTGGTTTTATGACTGGGGATTAAATAATCTGGCTATATGCTGGTCACTAAAAATATAATAGGTAATGAGCAAGGGTTAACACTATATAGCAAGTCCATGGAAAGAATTTAGAGTGTTTCTTGGTCTATGGATTGATGAAAAATACACATGGAAGAATCATATTGAAAATATTGAGACCAAATGTAAAAAGGTGCTAAACTTAGAGGTGTGTGGTCGGTCACAACTTGAGGCAAAGTTGTCACAACTTGAGGCAAAAAAACTTTGCCTCAAGCTGCTCCCTGTCACTGTATACGTCCAGCAGTGAGTCCTGTAGTTCTAATGACTGTCGCATCCAGTCGTGGTTTTCGTCTTTCTCGTCCTGAAAGTACCTCTTGAAATGTCCAATTAGTACGTGTAAATTATTAGTTATCATGGTTTTTGTTGCATCATCCAGAATCAGTTCGTTCTTCTCAATAAATTAATGTAGTCCAGCGAATATCTCCATACTTCCTCCACTCGTGCTGTCCATTGCTCCATCCGACTACTTTGTTGGCTAACGAAATAATGTTGGTATTGGGGCTTTGCAGTGACATGTTAAGTCCGTTCAGTCTATCAAAAATATCTGCCAAGGTTGACCAGTCACTCATTCGTCACACATTCTTTGTAAGGAGACTGTGTATCCATTTATAAAAGTCGCACTAATCCCTCATTTCAAATAGACGCCACCGCACTTTACCTTGCGACAACCACCTGACCCCAGTATGCTACAGCAAAGATTCATGTTCGGATCCCATTTCTTTGCACATTACAGGAAACAGTCTTTCATTGATGGGACGCGCTTTTATGAAGTTCACATTTTTAATTACTGTTTGAAGCACGCTTCTCAGCCCATATTTAAGGGCCTTGGAAGTGAGAGCATCCCTGTGTATACAACAATGAGTGAATCTTATGTGTGGTGCAACAGCTTGTATCTTTGCTTTTAGACCCTTATGTTTAGCCATCATAGCAACAGCCTATCTGTACATACATCCACACAGTTATCCCAACTCAGCCCCCCTGGACGAATATATCCATTCCTGTGCATGTCCCTTCCAGCGTAGGCCTACTGCAAAACAACATATTTTCGTGTAGTTTCCCCTCATAGCAGTATCTAACAAATACAAGTAGCTGGGCTGAATGAGATATAGGCTATCCGTCGATTCATCAAGTTGTAGAAAAAAAATCCGAAATTTTTAATATGATCAATAAGCTGATTCTTTTGCCATTTCATCTATTCACCATATAACCATGTTATCTGAAAGTGGAACTGGCCAGGCAATATATTTTGGTAAGTGCCATGTGTTCCTCTTTGAGATAAACAGTAGCCTAATATGCTAAACCTAACCCTAATATTTTTAAAATATCTATTTATGTATGTAAAATGTATGTATGCAAAAATGTAGTCGGCTTGCAATTTCTATAATTAAGTAATTATATTTGAATCAGAATCATCATGAGCGACCAAGTGAAAAAGCAATGTGAGTACCACTTTATTGTAATAATCAAAAACACTAGGACAGACTGTAGAAAAATGAAAATCTAATTATAATCTATTTTCCATCCACAGTAAACGTATCGACAGTTGGTGACGGATCTACATCCGGTCTGGGCCCCAGAGAGCGGAGAGACGATGGGGACCAACCTTAATGTGGATCTGGACGTGGCATGGATCAACTCCTTCCCTATTTTTACAACTCCCTCAGAGGAAGTGCATTGGGTTGGACCCCTCTGGTCCAACCCATCGCAAGTGAATCAGGAGGACGGCTGCCGCATACATTGTATTGTGTACATGATGACCAAATAAGAATTTAAATGTATCTTGCATGTTTTAGGTTAATGTTTAGTATGAAAAACATGAATTAATCAAATCCACTGTCGTTAGACAGTGTGTTGCAGTACTAATTTTGATACCGTTTAATAAAGTAGTTATTTTCTTCCAATTTGACCTTATTTCATTACAAAAATAAAAATATACATTAGTACTACATAATTAGCTTATTTAGAATAGTAATGTCTCCATTCTCCAGAACGTCATCAATGACAGCTGACACTTCTCGTCAGCAGGAACATGGTGGAAATGAAAAGGGCACAAAGGAACAGAGGTTATAACAAACATCAATAGGACAATATCAGCCTTTTCTATGGATTAGAACAATTAATATTACAACATTATTACTTTACCTTATTTTTATTTACTACTTAAACGAGGTCCATGGGAGTGTCGATGCTTCAGTCATGGAAATGGACTGATATCTGCAACAATAATAGGCTACATAGACTATAGTTCTATGGACAGGGCTCATATGAAACGCGCTATACAATATGAAGATGTTCTGTATCAGATTATATATTTTGCAAATATGCCTGTGGTCCCAATTGTTGTAAGCACGTTTGAGAATTGGAAACTCTTGTCAATATCCTTTATAAACACTGTTTTACATAATTGATTTGTAAAACAAAAAGGACTAAACCGCGTCGATGCTTTAATTTGCCTACTGTAGCTGGTGCTGTAAACACCATATAACAATATACATTAAACATGGATATATAATAATAATAGCAATAATAAAAAATAACATCAACGGTGAACTGAAAATACTGTATTGTTTTATTAATACACCTATCTTAAAAGGCAGTAGCACATGCAAGCATATGCCATGTGGAGGTTTTTATTCCTAGACACCTCAAACCAGTTTACATAATAATATGACATTACCATATAAGCCATAGTTAAATAAAACACACAATTGAAACGAGACCATTATGTAACTAAAGACATAATCGAATATCATATTAAATATTATCCAATTGAAACTTTACCATAAGTTAACTTACTGCTCGATGTCAATGGCTTACCTAAAAAAAAAAAAAAAGAGTACAGGCTTTAGCTGGAATTTTGGGGATCGATTCTCTTCATTTAAACTTACATTTACAGCATTTGGCAGAAACTTTGATCAAAAGCGACTTAAAATTTGTACATTTGTCAACAGTTGAACTGGTTAACCACCAGTTTTGGCAAGCAGATAACATTCTCCTTGAATAAGGACAGCATCATGTAACAAGGTTACTTCACTTATGTATTTGCACAACATTACTCAAAGGTTTATCATTCACTCCTCAAAACAGTTAGTAATTACAATAATCAAAGTGGTCATTCACACTTCAAGTTATTCATTCTTGAAACAGTAAATAATTGCTAACTGTAAAGTGCTTAGTATTCTGAAGAGCTGATCTAGCAGAGTAGAAAGAAGTTTTTATTTATTTTTTTAAAAGGGAGGAAGGAGGATAGAATAAGGAATTGTTAGTGTGATTAGTGTTATATTAAGTAGAGAGATCAGTGGCCAAGGTTGCGTGGGAGAACTTTGGTTGGTTGAATACAAGACAGGCTGCTGCATTTTGGATTTGTTCAAGGTTGAGCTTGAGGTGATGCGAAGACATCCAAGCACTGATGTCAGCGAGGCAGTTAGAGATTCTGGTTTCGGATCTGCGTGTCAGATGGGGAGAATTTCTGCAGGTATTTCTGCAGGTATTTATCTCGCAGGTATTTATCTCCCCAGACTCCATATGTTAATGCTTCTGCCGCATTGAGATCCAAATTGATAATGAATGCTACAAACACTTGAGTTGGGGGGCTTTTATTTTTCGAAATCGGTCTGTGCTTTCTCTTACATAATCTTAGATATTATATCTTATATATATAGTAAAACAAAAAATGCAGTGGCAACAACTACTAATGAAGTTTAATGGCTCTAGATTAACATGGCAGTCAATGGAGAAAGGCATCAATGACGGATAATAGCGCCGCCCAGAGTTGTCTTCAAGAGAGAATGGAACCTTGATCGCCCCAGTTCTGATACACACCTGTTTCTAATGCCCCAATTAGAGACTATCTATTTGAGCTAAATCTTGCTTGTGATAACCACATTCAGACATTTGCCAGTCAACGGTCCAGTCTAAGAATTATTATGTCTTGTTGATGTTTATGTTCTATGTTCTGGTTTATTAAACACCCCTGCATTTGCATCCACTCTGGTTTCCGGATTCCCTGTTTGTTACACTCACAGCTTCCTAGCTTGTAAACAATCTCATAAAGGTGCGTCACTACGCCAGACGCTTTCTAATTCAAGGTCTGTTATAAAAGTCTCAGTTGAGGGCTTTGTTTCAGACTCTGTCCTGCTTTAACGTCTTTCCATCAGCAATTTCACTCTAAACCTCAGCAATGCCCATGGTAATTGTCCATTGACATACAAACTCAATAAATCCACTTCACAAGGGCTTATATTGGAACCCATAACAAAAACACTGTAAGCTGAATCCATCACTAGTGGCTTTTGCTTAACATTCATTTTCCATCTATTTTTCCATCTTGAAGACTTTATTACCACCTCTGTGCTGTAATAGGCCCTTCATTGTTGAGAAGCCCTGTAGACCTGTGGTGGGTCGAGGGAAGAGGGGGGAAGGGCTGTTTATAAGGCAGAGCTGGCCCGCGTCTAGTCCTAATATAACCTTCTAATGTAGGTCCACGAAAATTTTAACATGGCATCGAGCTGCACTATGTCTGCTGCGGCTTCCTACACCTAAAGCCAACAATTTTGTGGCAGGAACTGACATCACTGAGTTTTGAAAGATTTATTTTTTCATATATGTATTCAGTGTGCCGCTTTTAGGTTGTGGCCTGCGTGGAAACTTTTACTGCATCATCAAGAAATGTCTGGAGTATAAGTTACTGGCAAATGTATAAAACATTTTCATTCGGCTCATTGTTTTGTACTGAATTTCTTCATAATGCATTCACTTTGTGGCAGCAAAGAGTTGACTGAATACTGTATTAGTATTCAGTAGAAGAGTAGAAATGTAGAAATGTAGTAAATTAAAATAGAGCAAATGTTTGTGTTTTTAAGAGAAGATCAGCAGTAAACTCCACACAGTGTTTATGTGAAGTAAGGTTTATTGCACCTGCAGAGAGAAGTTGGCAACATGTTGATTTTCCTTTTACCTTCTACTATGGTGGTGTGGAGAACCTAGGAAAATATATGAAGATATGTTTTTGAACCCGCCCTTGTTTGGTCTTTCTTTGGTTACATTGTGAATCAAGACGGGTCAGAATCCAGAGAAAACAATTCAGAGGGAAAAATCAATGCTGCCAAATTTCGGCTAGGGATGCTCTCCATTACTTCCTGCCTACACTTTTACAATGAGTTTAAACACAGCAAACATAACAGAGCTACATAACCTATTCGACACTACTCGGGTTTCCCCCCCACCTCCAAATGCATGCAAGCTATAGGCCATTTGGAAACTCGAAATAGCTGTCAACTGTGTGTGTTTGTAGTGACACAGTGATGGAGAGGTGTCCCACACAGGGTGTCTCGTTCCACCTCACGCCCAAAGTAAACTTAGCTAGGATCTAGCAACCCTGAACAGAAGTCCACAGGTAGGGGAACAAATCAACAAATGGCTGTCCGAATAGATCTGTTAATATAATAAATTTCAGACAATGGTTGATGGTTCATTCACCTGCTAATGATTTGACTGATACCTATTGGCACTGCCTCTATTCGGAAAGTTTCCAGACTGATTTGTAGAGTGGAACAAATTGTGGAGCAAATTCAGGATGGTCTTAAAAGGCTATTATAACTGTCCCAAGAAAAAAAGTAGAGAGGAGTGCTAGTTACTCAGTACTAGTTACTTAATTTCCATTTCCATACACAAAGAGTCTACCTTCAAATAATCTCAACACAAATGACATGCAAGCTCTAAATAAGTATTTGCAATTTTCAGTTAAGCATCCACCATCCTCTGTTTCCACATAATAGGTATGGTATATTTACCACCACAACGTCAATGCTAAAAGCAGTTGTTTTAGATTAGACTATGCTCCTCCAAACAACGCTTTGCAGGAGAAAAAAGCCATCTTGCTAAAGGTGCAGTTGCCCTTGACCAAGAGGCGCTCAGATATTTGGACTTAACCTTTGAGAATAGGAGAGTAAAGCAACACTTAATCGATCTGGTATTTTTTTGCTAAGCAGCACGGTGAAGCGAAATGCCTCCTCCGAATAGAACAGCAGGCATGTCCTGAATAACGGACTCACTTTTTGTCTTCTCTGTCACTTTCATGCTACTCTAGAATGTCATCATTTTAGCAGGTTTTAACCGACACAGCTTCTGACCTGATACAAATAAAGCTTTTACCATGCTACACTGACCATTTTAAACACAGCCCATTTGGCCTTTTACTATAACTTTAGGTACACTCCTTGAATTGTGTGCAGAATTGCCCTTGTAGTGTTACAAAAATAAAACATTTTTGGTTTGAAACTCTGAGAGCACGAGCCCATTCCACACCTGAGCATAGTGACTGGCACTCTTCTCTACCCACCCCCCATACAGAACTCCTATTTTCACACGTCTCTACTCTTCCCCCTTCAGGCACCTACATTTTTTGAACAGTTGTGTTTCAAAGATAAACAGTGACCTGGGGGCAATATGTAGGGATCTGGGGGCACTGTAACACAATTGAGGACGGTACCTTTAACGCTGATGTTCTTTTAAAAGTGTAGTGCCCACGCAAGTGGTGGAGTCGGGGTGGAGCCGGTTCACCAGGTGCAGTCAAGTGTGCTGTCACCACTGCACGCAATGACTGCCCCATGAGAATGGACTGTCTGTATGTGTGTGTGCGTGTGTGTGTGGGTAGCTTGCAATACAACTAGACCATAAAGCAGCAGTGTATCGCAGCAAATGTCAAGCGACATTGCTTGAATTGATGTTGAACTTTAGTAAAACGGCTGACTGTAAAGCTTCCTTATACCTAAAAAATAAACCCCCATTTGGGAGGAATTAATTCAGTTTGGTCACTGTATTAAATTAATTTAAATGTATCCTGCCACCACCACCAATACAAATGGCCTACATTGGGTTCCTACATAATATACTGAAAATAAAAATAGAGCTTGCTGTGTACCACCTGGATAGCCTAATATGTACATCAAATTATAATGTTAACTCAGCTGATAAATTGAGTCAAAACTATTTAATTTAAAAAATTTATTCCAATTTATTTGAACGGTATTTGCATTGCTAAGTGTTTTAAATCTGTTTAAAACATGAAAAATGTGTCGCTGATTGAAGTCTATCCTTCATTTTGTAGGTTATGTCATTTCATTTTTTTTTAAATATATCGATACAAGGGGCTGGAAAATTGATACAGTATTGTGAAACAAAATATTGCAATACTAATCTGTATCCATTTTTTTGCATAGCCCTAGTTGAGAAACCACCAACACTGGCAAATCTTGAGAATACATATTATGAGCAAAGACCGGCATAAATGTGCCAGAAGCATGTTTTTGAGATGACAATGAAGGATTCATTACATACAGCGACCAAACAGATTATTTATTCAACATCAGCATGCAGATTAAGCGTCAGTGTGAGGAAGCTACTTTATGAAGTCAGAGATTTTACATTTGTTAATTTAATTCTACTCAATGCTGTAAAAACAGTTTATATTACAATCCCATCAAGAGCATGTGGTAATAGGTCTAAACCAGGACGCCAGAGTCGAGTACATTTTGCGGAAGGTTACCTCCAAGGCTCATATTTCTTATAACGGGACTGTCAATAACCCCATCAACTCAGGCAAACATGTTCTATCTGTCTCCTCCAAAATGACCCAGATTCATATAATTCCAAAGGGTTTATTTATCTTTCACAGCAAAGTGAAAAATGCCTGTATAAAAGGGAGTAGTTTTGTCTTAGTGCTCGATGGCTGGCTAGCTAGCTTGTAGCTTTCTGAAAGCAAAGGAATGCATAAGCCCAGAATATAATGACAGGACATTTAGTAACACTGCTAATTTAAATATTACATCAAACATCTAGGGTTGTGTAAATAACAAAGCTGCTCATTTGGTAAAAGAGAGGGTAGTGTGAAATGAATGGAGAATCGGGTGTTTTTGTCTACAATTGTATGTGCACACTTATCGTCTGTGCTTATGTATACGGGTATAGGTGTTGCAGTTAGTGCGAGCTGTTCAGGGTATAGCATGAGACACAGGATTGAATTTCAGCCCCTGAACTTTGCAGTGGGAATACTTTCTGGCAAGCGCTACAAGTGGAGTTGGGAAGGTGACACTTCTAACCGTGCCAAGGGTCACCATGGAAATTGCGGTAGGCTGGACATGCGGCCTGTCTGACTAACTTGGTCTCCACTTGATCTTTCTATTCAGTTCAGGTTTTTTTGTACCCATTACTCGCTGCCCTCTCATGTATGGTCTGTAATCCTCTCTGAGGCAGAGCAAAACCTAGCGTCTAATCTCCCAAACCCATGACATATCGACTTACTGCTCGACTGCACGACCGTTCCTGTTAGCAAGTTTGATTTTCTATCACGGTGTGTTGCGATGGCAGTCTTCTTTTGATAAAAAAGCATTTATATTTGCGCAGCTCAGACAGAAAACAGTGACACTAAGTTAGTCAATCTTTACATTTCAATATACAGAGCTTCCCCTAACTGTAGTCTATTGTTATTGCTATTCGCTATCTTATGAATTCACTTAAACATGGGCAGTCTCATATTGTACAACCCAGAACTTTTCACAAGGAGTCTGTCTGCCTGGCTGGCTCAGGTTAGTGTGTGTGTGTGTGTGCACGCGCGCACACGTGTGCATGGGCTTTCACAAGAGAATGTCTGTCATAAACTCCAGACACAACACGTTTGATCTACCAGAGCAACACCCTCTGTACATGGGAGGGGGTTTAGTGTGTATGTGTGATTGTCTTTTTGTCGTGTGTGTCTACAAGATATACCTGTTTTTTTACGTGTGTGTGTGTGCATGCGTGGCTGTGTTTTTCAATGCTCCAATCCCCAGGGAAACCCTTGGGTTTCCTTTGTATGATCCTTTAGATCCCTTGGGAATTTAAGATTATTTTAGACTTCAGCCTTAGCCTCACACACACACACACAGTCCAACACGCATACACACACAAATTGTATGTGAAAGCCAAGGTCTACACACACACGCCTCAATGTAGTTGTGCTATAAAGTATAGATCTGTCTTTTTCCCTTCTACAATCGACACTGCGACAGGGAAACCCTATGGGGCCTCTATCCTTGCACATAAAATGACAAATAAATCGATCTCTTTCACTCCCAATTTCCTGCTCGCCTATAGATGCAAGACAGATTGGAGGCGCGGAGGTTAAACCACACATATACTCATATTCTTTGCTAAATATCTCAATGTTCAAATTCCAGATGTCTTGTGTTGAGTTAATTTTGTTCACTGATCTATTTCGGTCTGAAGGTTTTAAAATCTCATGTGGCACTGGGGTGGATTGAGGCCAAGGTGAAATTTCTACAGTCAAACTGTTTGAATGTGAGAACTCAAGAAAATCAAACATTTCAATGTAACAGGTGGGGGAAATTGTGAGTGAGGAATCTACAGAGCTAACTGTGGACTAATGTTTCAAACTAAACAATATTAAAGCTGCATAGGAACTTTTTTTAAAGGTAAAATATTTATATTGCTATCCTATGCTTTGAATCATCTGATTCAGAAATTACAAAATTACAGATTTTTGTACGAAGCTCATTTTGAGCTGTATATTGTACAGAGTAATTCGTAACTGTAATGAGTGTTGATGAGTGAAGTGCAGGTGCAGAGGAAGAAGGAGACGCGAAGAAACAGAAAAGCAGTTGATACGCTTGAAGCGTCCTTTTAATAATAGATTAACAGATTTATCAGAAGAACAACTGGCAGCATGGCTGCATATATAAACGATAGCTCAAGAAACACTGACAATTCCCCTCATCCACCCTTCCGCTTATATAGCCAGCAGGAGAGGGTTGATGAGGGGATTGCACACAGGTGTGTAGCAGCTTGAGTGCGTTGGTGTGTGGGCGGCCGACGGGCCGGTGGTTTAACACACCGGCGAGCTCGACCGGGGAGGGGCAGCGGCTACGGTTGTTACAGTAACAGAAAATCACACTATCACTGCAGATTGGATCCTTAAGAGGCTTTTACTTGCAGTTTTCTGGTTCTACAGGTGGGCGCACCTGCGATATACAGTACATACATAGAAAGTATATGTACATTATACAAATACACAAGAATCAATTTACAGTGCAAAACCAGCTATCTTACATTTGCTTTCATTGATCAGCTATTTACTGTAGTTGTATTTTTGCAACCAATTTGATGTACTTTAAACAAAATTAAAAATGAGGCAAATGTATCTAGGAGATTTAATACAAATTTACCACACAATTTACCACTCCTACATTCACGGTATAGAGCACATGGGAACAATTTGTGTCCAATCCTGTGGGCCTGTAGAGGCAACATTATTATGATTGACAGGTGCCGGAACTGTTCACCTGAGACAGCGAGACATGCAAATCTTACAAGTCTTGTATTTTGCACGGTAGGCTGACAGGGAGGGTATAATTGTTCTACCTCCTTTCCTTTCCCTTTACTCAAAGGCCACTGCAGAGAGCAGCAGGAAAGGGTGAGAAGTGGACACGAGAGAGAGAGAGAGAGAGAGAGAGTTTTCTGAGGGCTGTCTTGAGCAAAAAATATTTTAGCCATTTTCATTCAGCAGGTAATTCATGGATGAAGGGTCATTGCAGTAGTCAAACAACATAATAAATCAGCATAAATAGTTGTTTCATCTGAGTTTTATTCAGGTAAGTAGCGGCTAAAAGACCAATTAATTTTGCTAGGGCTAGACACACTAAACACTAACCATAATTTGACAAGTGGATTAAAGGCAAACACTAAGTTTGTTAATATATATATATCATATATATATATGTATCATATATATATGTCATATATATATATATATGACAACCCCTAAAATTCATAACAAGAATCCAATTATATTGTGGATTGTGGATGTGTGTTGTGCAGCGTCTAACCAGCCTTTGCTGACAGGTGGAGTGTTTTGACAGTCCGTCAAACCGCAAAAACACTAATGGCAGTCCTAATCTTTTTCTGCTTTAATTTGAATGTCATTTGATTTTTATCTGCGATATGAATGTGCATCCCTTCGCCACACACACACCCAAATGAATTGTCGCTCCATTTGTTTTACAGCCACCCTGTGCTGTCATGACTGCATGATCAGATGTCAGTGATCAGGGGTTTTAGCAGAAGTATTGGCACTGAAGCTAAGTGAATGCTAGTATGCTACACAAGTGTAAAACAAGAATAATTCCCAGCTTTGGCTATTGTAGACTTTTTTATCCACACTGGAAGCGCTGCTTTTGCCTTTTACTGTCTCTGTTTTTTTCTTATTTGTTTTTGCTATTTGTTTTGACTGTATTTCCCTTCTTTTTTTTATTGTTCTAATTGCTTATGAACATTTTGCTCGAGAATGAGCTAAAAAAACTTATCAAGTTATTAGTTATGAAGTTGATTAACCTATTGACTCTATTCAGGCAGCATCTTAATTAATGTAAGCTTTCAAAAAGTAACAACGATGCAGTATAATTACAAAAACATTAAAGCAGAATAACACACACCAAACAGTTGCATTTTTGTTATGGTCGCCACCACCTTTCTCCATCTCTCTGACATTGTCTCTCACTCACACTGAGACACGTGCATGTTAATACACAGACTCCCGTATCCTATTTACAGTAACCGTGGCCTCTGCGTGGCCTTAAATAGCTCTCTCTTTCTGTGACCCATCACTTAAATATACAATGTGTATGAGGTCCAGTGGGCAGGCTGGATAATGGCGGATTTGCCTGTGTTTCTACTTTCTCTGCCAGAGTTAGAAGTGGTTCTTCTCTTGGGACCCGTTTCTTTCCAGTGTGTTGTGACCAAAGGTAGATTAATCATTAAAAAAAGCCTCTCTTTCTCCCGGACCATCTGTGCGGTTTCATCTTCAACTGAAAAGACCTCAACTCTTCTTGCTTCATGCAATTTTTTATTGGGAGCTTTACTCGTTGTTGTCTCTGTTTCACAGTCAAAACAATGGCTCAATTCCCTTTGAAATGCACACCTTTTGAATTGAGGGTGATAGTGGTTGCTTAGCAAAAATCCATTAGCTTTGTGCTGGAAAATACATTCACAATGCAGACCTGTTTCATTACAACTGCAGTTTGAAAACATTTGACTCTCCCACAAGTGTTTACCTCATGGCGTGATTAATGAAAATGCCTAAACTGGGATTTACTGCTAGAAAGTCTAATAATCCAATTATCCTGGCCAGCAATGCATGCATCTCAGCCAGGTTGTTTTATACATAAATCTTTTTCCCCCACTTGTGAGCTTTCATTTTCAAATCCGCTCTGAACCACTGAGTCTGCAAGGAAGGTTTTATTATTGTTTTTTTTTTTTTTTACTGTCACTGTAAAGTGATATCGAATTTTTGTTAAACCTAGACTCAATGGTCTATATTTTAACAATAAGCACACGGTCTAAAGCGCATCGCACAACTGCATTTAGTGTCCAAATCCACTTTTGCTAGTTTAAATGCAGAAGAAATTGCTGCAGCGCCAGATCAAAAGGATTGTACTTAGTCTCTTTGATTATTCATGGGTGTGTTTTGGGCGTAACATGCAATAAACCAATCAGTGTCATCTCCCATTCCCTGTATAAGCCAGTTGCACTAGCACCGTGGAGGATTTGCCAAGTAGTAAGAAAGAACGCTTCTCTGTAGAGGAAAGGGATGTGCTCATGCGTGAAGTGAAAGCGTGCGAGCAAACAATCAATGGCAACAGCAGAGTTCCACCAAAGCTCCCTGAGGTGAAGCAGGCATGGTTTGAGAAGGGCCAGCCTATAGGCACATTACTATCTTGACAATGCGCACATAAAATAAACAGTGAAATACTGCGCCACTGACCTCAGACCAGGGTTTTGTTTGTCAATAGTACAATTGCTTTCCGCTCCCTCAGGATAGGAATGCCTTACCACATCTCATTTTAAGACCCACATGCCCACGAACGCTCAGATGGGAGCCAGTGCTTTTGCTATTCATACAACGTGGGTGCTGGACGGGAAAATGACAAACTTCATCGGTCTGAAACTAGCAAAGGTACTTGTGTCGCACTTGGTATAAGATAGGGCCCAATAGCTTCTTTAACTCATTAAAAATATATACACTGGCGTTGGGGGTGAAAATATTAACATTTTGTTAAACCCTTAATTCTACAGTATAGCTTTTTCACCCTCAGTATAAATCCACGTTGGAGTTTGGAATGACAATTTTTCTCAACCAATTTCCATTGTATCTCAAAAACGTACTTCTAGCCCCTCAAGGAAGTCTCAGCAGGTAGTATAATGTATAATAAAATTACGAATAGAAATAGATTATATAATAATATATAATTTTTAATACCATTATTTATTTATTAATAACAATTTATTATTAATTACTACAACATTTGGAATTTTGAGGTAATTTGCGAATACTATACATACCCACACAGTATTTTTGTATCAACTTTGACCAAAGAGAAGTGAATTAAGAATTGAGATCCCTGTGTGTCTGGATAAACAGTCCCCCAGACTCAGTGTCTCAGAGTCCTTAGTGATTGCTTCCTAGGCGTCCTCAATACTCTGTATAGTTCAGGGACTCTACAAGTCAGGCAGGGAAGTTAATCCTTAGAGACCCTGTGGACTGGGGAGGGAGAGGAGCCACAGACCCAGCGCCTGATTTTCTCATTCTCTCATCTCTTAGACTTGTGACATCATTTCCTGTTAGGTCCTGACCTCCAATACCCTGATTTTCTTCTCCTTCTGGTTTTCTTTTGGGGTTTGTGACCCTGTCTGTTATTTTTGCTCACACATCTTTGCATGTCTCTCTATCTTCTCGCTCTCTCTCTCTCCCTGTCTGTCTCCATGGTACCATCATGACACGAGACTTAACAACTGAGCTGAACTTCCCAAATCGTTCCCATCTGCCGAGAAAAAATATCCCTGTAGAAAACCTGAGTGGATTGCAGAGCAGCAATTGTACCATCTCCTGCCCGTTTGAACAGAAATGTGAACCACACACCATTTTCTCTCGCTGTATAATCACACTGCGAGCAAAAAGGACGGAAAAATTACACCATGCATACGCTGGAGCCTGTGATTTGTATTTCAGTAGGTCGTTGACAAATTTGACTTTTTACATAATAATTATATTTCTGTTTTACCTTCATTTAATTTCAAATTATAGCGCCTCCAGAACCCAAAATGCCCTTGCCAGCACACTGTTTATATTTGAAACACAACTGCACACAAATATGTGCTGTAGGGATAGTCAGCCTAAGAGAGCAGTAGGGGGAGGAGTAGAGAATAATGCAAGCCACTCAGCACTAAAGTGCAGGAGGGGCATGCACTCACGAAACTTCAAACCAAACAGTTTTTGTAAGGATGGTTGCAACCACAAATGGTAATTCTGGACACAAATCGAGCAGTGTCCCTTTCAAATGTATGTATTGTAACCTGTTTTCATATGCGTCTGATTTTTCTTCGCTTTCTGCTTTTACTATTTAAAAGGACTTGTTGTGAAGCCAGTGGTTCATCAGCAGGTCAACCCTGAAGAGTGTGATTGATTGCATGTAGGCCTACAGGGGGGAAGGATGAGTTGAGGTTGGGGGTATGGGAGGCAGGGCGGGGGTAATCAACACCCGGTCCAGAACAGGATGTTTTGGCAACCTGTACGTTTGGTGCCGTGACAGAACCATGAAAAATGGTCCTGGGTGCTTTTAGGGGAAGAAAGAAAACAACTGTCATGTGAATACATTTTTTTTAACATGACATAGTGATATGACTGTTAAGCATAAAACCGACCGAACAAATACGTACATAAAACACCACCCACTTCTCTCCGTCACACAACATTCACGGCTATAGCCTCTCAACTATTATTTTTCTCCTCCTTTCCCCAATAGATTGTAATGCAAGCTGTGGTGGGCTCAGTCCAACATGGCCTGACATTTCATTCTAATTAAACATTTCATGTGCAAGGAGCAATCCAAATTTAGATGTATTGCCTGTGTACATGCGAAGGCATGTACAAACATGCCCGAACCAGCGCTTTATGATTTCAGCTAAGGGGTACAATGACACGGAGCCACCGGCCAAGTTGGTTAAGAAATAATTGTTGATAAATAACACATTACCACCAATGAAAGCAAATTAAACCTCTGGTTTCGTGATGTGAATCGATCCTTGTTGCATATGGGCATCCTGTCTCATTTGTCGCATACATCTTTTTTCCTTTTACACACACACACACACCCCACCCAATCATTTTCTCCCATCTGTGTCCGCCCTGCTCACATATCCTAGCAGCACGTCTCATTAAAAGCAAATCTGTCACGCTAGGCTGAATAAGCTGTAACGCTCGAGAGAGTGAAATGGCGTGTGTGAAGATAGTCTTACTTAAAACTATCCTGTCCTGAGTACGGCTGAGCAGAAGGAACAGGAATTCATATTCAATGATGTTTAAGTCTTAGATTTCTTTTTAAAAGGAGCTTTTTTATCAAAGCTTACACAAACAAGAATACACCACTGTCTTATTTCAGTTGGAAACAGTTGGTCATGAGTAAAGGCCCAAGTATACCTCCGCTGATATGGTCTGCGCACGGTGCGGATGACGCAACTTTTGATATCCAAATTAAGGATGACGCAAATTTCGTCACCAAAATTGTCCATACGGTCTTGTGTGCATTGACTGCGCAAGGGCGACACTGTTGAGCATGCAATATGCCGATCCAGTACGAAATACAGAAAAAGAACGTTTTAACCACTGGCCGGGATCGACAGCTAGTCATTGAGAGATACCAAAATAGAAGATGTTTGATGAGCAGCTTCTGAGAAGAGGTTAGGAGGTACCCTCACCTCTGCAACCCGAGCCTCCGGGAGTATAAGGACACCTTTTGGTGTTCGAACTCCTGGAGGGAAACTGCTCAGATCGTGGGCGAAGAAGTTACTACTCGATGTCTATGGACAATTAATTAGGCTGTAAGCAGTGATACATATGCCATGAAATAATAAATTAATAGCCCTGAAAAAAAATCTGAGAGCACAGCCTTTAGCAGGCATTTTGGTGATCGATTGTCTTACAAGTATGATATTTACTCAAAGCAGGCTTGTGGTCAAGGTACAATGCGAGGTTAGGTACACGTATAATCTATGGCAGAAGTACAAAACAGACAGTAAACAAGAAACTAAGCTCGGGGGACAAGGATGTACAAACAACGACTAGCCACAAACAGACAGAAACAAATGGTTTAAATACATAGGGACACAGGTGATAACAATAACCTTATCACAAACACAAAGCAAAGAAGGAGACACGGTAAACCAGGACTGGGACAGAAACATGGAACACACAGAAAACAACTGAAAATGCAGTGGCAACAAAGTTTCATGGCTTTAGATTAACATGGCAGTCAATGGAGAAAGCTCTCTTTTGGCATCAATGACGCATAATATCAATGACGCATAATATCAATGACGCATAATAGCACTGCCCAGAGTTGTCTTCAAGGGAGAATCTAGGAAAATATCTAGTTCCCAGCAAGTGGACAGAAACCTACTGTAAGTCGTTTTAATAAAAGTATCTGCTAAATGGCCAAAATGTACTGTAAACATTAATCTGAATGAATAGCCAACTTAAAACCTATTCAAGATCTCAAGAACGTTGCAAACACAATAAAAGTATCAGTATGTTTAGAGAAGAAATATTTAAATTTATTTCGTCTTCACCAATGCTTGTGTTTACACTGTATTTTTGGTCTTCCTCTCTAGAAGCATCTGCTCAGAGCTTCTGCTACTGGGCCCAGGATTTCATGTGGAGTAAATGGCTCCAGGAGTTTATGAATTAATATTTTAAGTGGACTCAGTGAGGTGGTGTGAGTCCAGTGAGGTGGACTGGTGCAAAATGCCTCCTCTGTCCCCTTTAATACAAGTTGGTCAGTCTTCCTGCTGCAGGCTCCAATTCCAGCATCTCATAAAAGCAAATCTGCATTGCTTTGCTGGAAATGGGAGTCGAGTACATTCTTCATTCAAAACTAAACTGGTCTGCATGCCTTTGAGAGAGAGACAGGCAGGAAGACAGACACAAAAATAGGTGTATAGGTGGCAGGAAAAAGTGAAGTAAAAATGTTCTAACTTGTGTTTTAGCGACTGGCGGGCTGTCACATTAGCGTGATGATCTGCTGTAAGGCTGAATCACTACAGATGGTTGTTGCAGGTGTCTGAAATGAAAATGTCAGAAATAGGCTAGCATGCCTTCTCTCTTCAGATCTTGCCACAAAAGCTATACGGACCGTTCAAGCCAAGAAAATTGGTACGTTTACAATATGACGCCGCAGATTGCTTTCCTGGAAGCAACGTGACAAACACAGTGCTAAAGGCTATGCTGACTTCATTGGCTAAAGCAACAGGTCATGGATCAGAGTGTGCTGTACACGTTGCATAAACAGTTAGGCGCTCTTGTGAAATCTAGAAGCAGCGGTGAGACTGGGGTATTTACTGGCAGATAGAAAAACTACATCCAGGCACAGTGTGATCTTTGATCTGCTGCTGCGAGTCGTCTATTCATAGCATAGCACAACAACAACGAAGAGAGGTGATTGCTGAAAAGTATCTACATTTGTTTATTGTAAAAAGGAACTGCCTCCATATTGAGAAGAGATTGCGTGTTCACGTTATGGAAAAGATTAGCTGGCCTGCCAGCCAGCAGCAAGCACTTTAATGTAACTTTAATAGCTTACACACTGGGAAATTGTGAAAAGTGTTATACCTACATTTTTACCTATACACACCATAAACTATCACTCTTGGTGTGACATAAAATCCTAACTAACTAACTTTATGTTCCACCTAAGGGAAATAAATAAAGTATCAATAGAGATTAATTCAAATGAAAGAATTTGTTAACTTAATTGATTTCAGAGTTTATTAGCAAATCTACAGTTATCACTTACCATGAGTCAACACAATGGAGTTTGACTGACTCAGGACTGATTGTCTTGATAACCCCTTCTAAAGACTATTGTTTACTTCATAAATATATGTCCATATATTTAACATGTGTACTGTGCATGCGTGAGTATGTGGTTTGTCTAATGGCGTGTCTCTCATTCACATCCAAACAGAACAGATGAAAAGTAGTTCCTCCTAACCAAGGAATTTCCTACTGCTCAGGTGTTATTCATGTATATCGAAATAACCTATCAACATTTCTTTTCTTTTTTTAATGCTTATGAAATCTCATGATGATACTACATCTTACACACTATATCCCTAAACAGATGTTGTCATTTATAGTGGTGCCATTTGAGCAGATGGAGTTTGGGTCGTCAATTATTTTTTTCATTTTTTTAACGTTCATTTCATTTCAAACGTGGCTTCTTGGCCTTGGGGAAAACCTATTATCCAGGTCATTTTGCAGTATATGTGCTGATTAATTTGAAGGGCAAATGTGAAATCATCTCCTTACAGTCCACGGGGGCTGTAGAAAGATGCACTTAAGACACATTATTACTGTGTAATTGTCTAAGATGAATCTCGGCAGCACCGTATTGTTTTTGGAATGCTTGCATTGTTATGACAAATTATGATTAAACGAATGAGTCTTCAAGTGTCAATCAACCAACATAAAGTATATTGTTCCATCTACCTTATTTGTGTATGCAACAGTGGCGGTTTGTGTGGAGATTTATGGTCATAACAGCAGTAGAAAAGACATTTAGTGATTAGTTAAGTTGTGAAATATTTCACGCAAATATCATTGTTCAACCATGTTGGACAGACTTGCTGTTACCGGGTATTATATCTAATGACAACTAATAGAATAAGTATCAAGGCCATAATATTCTAATCCTCACACCCTAATTCTAATATTATACATTCATGGGGACAAGTCCCCTCCAATGACGGAATTAATTGTGCTATTCTGTGGTAGCCAGTTAGGTAGCACTGTGTTAAGGCCACCACTCTGCTTGTAAAGCTGACAACGAATATAGGGCTCTAGTTTCCGGACGGAGCAAAGCCGGTAGCGCTGACGCATATGTAGTGAAAATTTCATTGGGCACAAGGTGGTTCACCTGGGCCCGTTTACCAATTTTCCGGCTCGGGCGCGGGAATGGGCGTTGCGGTGCAGTATAGGGTAATAAGGTGTACAGGTGGCGCAGTGCTAAAACCAAAAACAGTGTCAAAAAACAACAATTGCGCTAGCGTCTTATCGGAGAGACAAGCGTAGTGTGGTAGTTTCTGAGCATTAGGTAAAAGTGCACTAATGACAGACTTCACACATGTCACTTTTGTGTATGTTTTTTTAACCTATTTTGTGAATAATTTCACTAATGACTACTGTCCTTAACCGTTTTACTCACAAAACAAAATATATGTACGTGCATCATGGTGGTTTATTAGATGTACCATATTTGTGCACTTGGGGAATGTGCACTTCGCGAACAAAGACATAATTTTTGACAGTTTCCTCCCTGGAGAAGCTTTTCTGCTGGCCTGGACTTTCGCTGTCGATTGCGAAATTGGTAGTTCGCAGAGACAGAGAACGCGCTGCTGTTAAAGGGAATAAGAGGAGCTGATTTGATTGGCCATACTTAAAGACAGGCCCCACCACTCCTACTGATAATTTATTCACTCTAACTGCCCGCTTACCGCCATCCCGAAATTAGCACAAATGTATTGGCCACACCTTAGATCGACTTGCGCCGTGGACTTCGCTTGCGTCTTGACCGGGTTTGTTGCGCTTGTTGATATAGGTTGGGCACATAATCAGTGCCAAGAACTCAGCTCTGTGCACTGTGTAGACCTTAGGTCTATGATAGGGAACATTTTTGGTAGCCAGTTGCTGCGAGGATGGGAAGGGGCCTCTGCGATCTTACCAAGCATGTGAAAAGCGTAATACATCACTGCTGAAAGAGTTCGAATTATTCAGTTCTCAATGATAGGTGCTAACTCCACTCAGATGTGTGTTTTAATACCAGATACATGATATTTTTCTATTGTGATGTACTGTATCTCACAATGTAAAACCAGGCCCTCACATTAATTACACTTTGAAACAGCAAGTCTGTGAGCAAAAATAATGTATGGTGTTAGTAAATCAGCCTCATAGCAGGATGGCAAGTTTTACCCTCATATTAACTTATAAAATATGTTCCTTGTACGCATAAACAATTGACTTCAAATTATTCAATTTTTTTGTGTGTAAGAAGCTGTCAGATTCACAGCCAAATTTATTAGCCTTAGTATCATTGCCAAGTTTAAATTCAAAAGCTATCGAGGATGTTTGGAAAACATTCCTTCCAATTAAACCTTTTCAAAGACTGAATCTCCTCAACGTTTGTTCATTTAGAAAACAGGAAGTCAGTGCATTCTTTGGTCGCTGTGAGCGAGGCTTCAGGCAGGTAAGTACAGGGACTCCATACATAAACAACTCTGTACTGCAAACCCAAACACACGTGCAAATGTGTGTAAGACATGCACTGGTGCGTGCTCGCACACACACGCACACGCATGTGCCCCGTGCTGTTTAGTGTACATACAGACAAGCTTCACAAATGAATTCAAAAGCTTGGCGGGAGTTCATACTGAGTATACACACAGACAAGGAGGTGTGAGCTGCCAGGCAAGGCTGTGAATCGCTGCTATGTGAGAAAACACCTCATTGAGCAAACAGAGCCTCACAAGGAAACTGCTGTTCCACGGCCAGAAAACCGAGGGCAGCGTTTCTCGCATCTCTGAGCTGAGAGCGAGGGAGGAGAGGGAGGAGAAGGGGGGGACAGCATGACATAAAACATGAAAAATGTGAGAAAAAAGGAGAAAACTAAATGAGAAAAAAGGACAACAAAAAGAAGAGCTCTGATAGAGAGGACAGATGAGAGGCACCGAAATTGCAAACGCAAATACGAGAAGAAGGCTATGGCAAATTTATGCAATGTTGGGAGAGTATAAAATCAAGTTGTGGACTTCGATGTACTGTAGCACTCATCTATTATACAATATAATATTATGGTCAAAAATATCACACACAAAAAAATTAAATGGCAAAACTATCCTACTGTTCATGCCCCACTGTCTTGCATTTTTCAAACTTGTTAGTAGATGTAAAGAAGCTCAAAACCATCTGTGTTGGCAGACACCCTAGCAGTATTAGAAACACTGCCATTTTGGTTTCAAACACTGACAGTGAATGCATGCCTCTCTATTCCTCCCAAAACTGCACTATAGGCTGACACCATTCTTTAACCCTACAACCTCCTACAACCACTAGCTTGGGGTTCTGGTCGATACTCACCCAAACAACTAGTGCACCTACAAGCTACAAAAGCTACTGGGTGATGATCCTTTCCATTTAAGTTCGACTTTTCTGTTAAAGTCCAGAAACTGAGATTCAAATTTTCGAGGCGAATATGAAACATGGCCCCATTTTTTGCTTGCTTGCTACAACAATGAGCCATGAAGATTGGAATCCAAAACAAGTTGTTTTTTCCCACCGATTTCTCAAGCACCCTCTCTCTCTTTCAGAAAGTAACCATTTTGTCACTCTCTTTCAAAAAGCATTAATTTTTCTCTTGGAGCAGATTGTGTTAAACCTGAGCTTGTTATGCTGTACGATCTGGTGTCAAGTAGATGCGTTACGCCGCCCCACCTCCCCCCATCACTCCAAAGTATTGTTCTCTGTACCCCTACAGAGAACCAACAATGCCAGCAGAGCAATATAAACCCTCATTTTTGCTGACCGGTATTCCCCTTCTCTTAGATGTGACTCTAAAGATCATCTATAAAACCAAGCAGATGCCAGAAGAGTTTGATGGCTGCCCCAGTACGTCAGGCTAAATTAAACATGAAGTAATCTCTCAGACAAAGCCAATCTTTTGCAGTTGACTAATGACTTTAATTTGGCACGAATTCTGTTTGTGAGGCACGTTTGCCTAATTTAATTTCTGTCAAGTTTACGCCCAGCTTAGAGCTAAGGTGTCTTTACCATCAACAAAACCGTCATCGACTATTTATTTTTATTATTCTGTATTTTTATTATTCTGTATTTTTTGCCTACATTAAAAAGGTTCTCACTCTGTGCTGCTACACATTGTAGATGTTTTATACTGTAACGTAGTGAAGCATATTTGAATGAAATATTGTTAATTATATGCATCTAACAGGCAGTGTTTTCACATATTTATCTGGAGGCCAGTTTATAGCTGTCTGCGTTCTTAATTGGTTCTATTCCTATCTCAGCATCTGTTAGCCATTGAGAGAAAAAACACTTCAAATGTAGTTTGGCTGAATGTAAAGTTCTTGAATAAAAATGGTAAATAAACATTAATCAAAGTACAAAAAAGCCAAAATAGAACTAGACTAACCTCCCACACTATTCAAGACAAGCACTTGGTAATCAGGAACGTGTCAATTTGGACATTCATGAAATATATTTTTTTGCTTGTTATGTGTCGATGTTTCCTGTTGTTTCTGTTAGTTTAGTGAGATATTGAGCTTTGTGGCCACATTTGCAGTGCTCTTAAAAATACTTACCTATAGGTTACCAGAGATAGTAGATTAGCCACAAATGTTTGTATTCCTGTGTGTATAGTATAGTTTATATCCATTTAATATGAGGACAGTATATTTCTGCATGTGTATCTGTGTATGTATACAGTATGTGTGAGCATGTACTGTATATGCCTTGTGTATATTTGTTACCACAGCAATACACTGTATCTTCTGCGAGCCTGCCCTATTCTCCTTGAGATCCATAGGGCAGATTATCGCCGACATTCTGCATCTGGAAGCAGTTGAGGGCTTGCGGAGCTCAGAAATATACAAATATGTAGGACAAAGTGCACGTGAATAGAATGGGATGCAGACGTGCACAAATCTATAGAATACATGCTGTTTTAAGTGCATTCCCCCCACTAGTATACGGTTTAGAAACATTCTGATTAAAATTGATATTTCTTTCCCCAGGTAATTTTCCATGGTTTAAAAAATTAAAAGCTTGTGTGTGCAGTGAGCACATATTATGGCTAGTGTATTCACAGTCATGAATGCACGTGCACAAACTGTTCAATTCTTTACTTTCTGTGTCAGTGGTAGTTTGCTAAAAGTACTCCCCCAAGTTGTTCTAATCGAATACTCCAGCTGTGATAACAGCGGTCTGACACCATAGCTGGTCTGGTGGGGCCTGCAGAGTTGAACAGTCAACTTCTGAGAGGCATCTGGTCAACCTAAACCGCTGGACAAAGTCCAACCCCCTCCCGTCTCATCCCAGGTTTATAACTTCTTTCACCCGTTAGAGCCTCTCTCCTTGACAGCTTTTCCATAACCTCCCATGGTGTATACTACTGAGGAAAGCCTTGATATTTTCTTAAATTTACTCTCCTCGATTTGTGTCTGGAATTTCCCTTGTGGTTGAAACTAGCATTACAAAACCATTGTTGGTTTGAAAGTGCGCGCCCCTCCCGCATCTGATTTCTGAGTGGCTTGCATTCCTCTCTACTCCTCCCCCTACAGCGTTGCATAGGCTCAAATCTACTCCACCCTTCCATCCATGTGAACAGCTGCATTTGAAGTAGGGCAGAAATTCGGGAATCGAGGAGTATACATTTAAAGGGTGTGCCATAATCACTAATTTCAAGTAAGGGGTAAAAAATTAATAAAAAAACATCAGAACTTTTATCTGTAAAATTAGAATCAGGCAGAAAAACTGAACAGAATAGTGCATGAGTTGCAACGTTACCTTATTTCACTGTTATTTGACAATGTTCGCTAAGCTTGTGAATTCATCCTCTCAGCTCAGTCGTTTGTCACACTTAAGGAGGCTTAATCCCCTGGGACAATTTCTGCTGACAGGATTAAAGAAAAATAAAAAAATAACACAATAATAAAAATGACGGTTATGTCACGGGCGTGGGTGCGTGAGTGCAAGTGCAAAAGAATGTTTGTCCAGAGCAGGGAATAATGTTGAAAGCTTCACGAGCGTTTTATTCCAACAGAACGTATACACTCGCAACGTGGT
>JAODLI010006827.1:0-27688 GCA_027575585.1 Percopsis omiscomaycus | reverse complement strand
AATTGTTTGTTTTCTCTCACCCTATCCCGCACCAATTTTATCCAAAAGGAAACATAACACACAAACCCCCCCCCCCGTGATGGAAAGATGAAGAGATGAGGTGGAGGAAAAAAGACAGATGCAGGAGGATATTGCTTCATAGACGGACAGAAAGACAGAAAGTGATTAGCAGAAAGGGGAATGAACCGCAGCGAGATAGATTTATCCTGAAGGAAGGAAGGAAATGCAACATTAGCGATGAGTGAGCTGTGAAAGAGAGGTGGATGACTACATCACTGAGGCGTCATGAAGGCTGGTGGACAGGATAACAGCATGGAAAGACATGGGGAAGGTGTAATTTAGGCTCTCAAAGGGTGGGCCAGGAGGGGGCAGTACCAAGAGGACACCATGTTAACAGGACACTACAGGAGCCTAGAGCCTCACCTCCAGGGGGGTGGACAGGGTGACAGTAGGGGAGCTGAGGCTACGAGCCCGGCGGACCTGGGGCTCATGGAGGTGGTTGGTGGAGGCTGAGGAGGAGGAGGAGGAGGAGGCGGCGGGAGGGGAGAGGGAGGCGGCCAAGGCCGAGGCCCCTCCTGACGCCGCGGCTGGGATGCTGAGTCCATCTTCTGTCAGCTGTGAGTGGGAATGACACTCTGCAGGTTAAGAGGCCTGGGAGATAAGGACATTAAAGCACCACAGCCCCACCCCCCCACACACACACTTATTCCATTCAGTCAAAATGTGCAAAATTGCAACAAGATCGTTTTGGATGCAAGCATTGGTTTGGCAGGCAGGGGGCAACTGGACCCCAAGCAGCATTTAAAGAGGTTTAAACCAAAACGACTGATAATATAAAGACGCAGCCTCAAAATGGAGCACACAAATTCAGAGACGGTGCAGTCTATGTTGCACTGGTTTGAGAAAATAAAACAGAAAGAAACCCCCCCCCCCCCCAAATATTAAATTTAATTAAGCAAATGGCACGTTTGTTAATTCAAGTGATTTACAAATCACTGGACGGCAACCTTCTCTCTTTTGGAATGATGATACATGGAAGATGAGAAGCAGACAGTACTCAGAGCGTATGAGGAAACGAGGAGAGGTAGCAGGCAACATACATTCACACAAACTGGGGAAGAGGAGGGTGGATTTGGAAGAAGAGAGAGCTGAGGGTTAAACATACAGTGCATGGCTCAGAGAGCCGGACTCAGTCCCAGGCTGTGAAGAGCTGCCTCACTCCCAGAGCAAGTACAAGGAGAAACAGGGTAGAAATGGGAGAAAGTGAGACGGAGAGTGGCGACGCTGTGCCATGCCTGCTTCAGGAGCTACATGGCCCATGCAGAGTTGGAGTTTATCCCGTGTGTGACAAACGCAAAACGCTAGACCAGTGGTTTCCAAAAGCTTTCGAGCCGTGACCCCCATAAATAAGTTGTTCATAGGTTACGACCACCGAGATATAAATATAACTAAAGGCGGTGGTGCAGTAGCACACCCACAAGACTAGAAGGGAGTTGCTGTCAGCACACACCTGCTGATGATGGAGTCTAAGATGGTAGCCACTAGGACTGGTCACCAACAGACTACATCATGCTTTGTTTAATGTCGTCAAACCTCAGGAAAATAAGCAATGGCCAATACAGAGTTAGCTCTCTTTATCGTAAGAATGCGGTCTTGCCCGTTGCAGGTTTTCTTTAGAGGATAACCAATGTATAATACATAAATGCCATGGGGGGCACTTTGAAAACCACTGCGCTAGACGACACCAAAAGGAAGACAACATCCAATACAGTTGAAGGAAACAGGAAACAAGAGAAGAAGGACAGAAAATGGGACTGGAATATTCAAACCGTCTCTCTCTACAAAAGAGGTCAAACACAGAGGAGAGGGGTGAGCTCCACAACCCCCATGCACTGAGACCCAGTCAGACAGGGTGTACCTGCACGATAGGCCTAGTCCACGTAGTGGAGCGGTTGTTATGGTTGACGAAATACGTGCGTCCCTTGGTGTCTTTTCTCTCCTCCCATCCCGGGGGCAGGCCGGGGGTGGTCAGGGTGTAGGCAGCCGTCGAGGGGGACTGGCACGAATGGAGGAGGAGAGAGGAAACCAAAAGGCCAGTTAGTGACACGTTTGACACGCCCTGGAACGTGTCCACAGTGTCTCCATCCCTTTAAGCTTGTCAGGGTATTGGTTAGTGGTTATTTATTACTTCAAGTACAACAAGTAGTAGTAACAATGCAGAGGCAGGCACAAGGTTTTGGAGGAGACAATAAAACAGCACAATGATGGTCAAAACAGACTGGGAGAATTTTAATGGGAAGTGGAAAGTCAAACACATATACACACAGAAAAGCACACACAAAAGGTCAAGGATTTCTGGAAAGTGTGTTAAACCCTGTCCTAGACCAACAAATGTACTCTTCTATCCAGATATCTGGGCATTGAGAATTCAGGACTAACAGGACGTTAAGATTGTATGGAGACTGAGACATTACCATAGGCTCCTCACCGCCTGTGACTGTTTGGGCTCTTGTTCGTCTGGTCTGGGAACTCTGCCGGTGATAGACAACAGGGGAAGTGGGTTCTTTATTTGTGTGGTCAGAGTAGAGACAACTGGTCAAAGGGGAGAAAAGGGGTAGCTGCCAACAGTGCAGTGAGCGAGAGTGGGTATCTCTGTGATCATGGAGGTAGGTGTGAGGGAAAGGGGGGCTAAAGCAGTTGAGAGACTTGTGTTGGGAGAGTGGGGTGATTGAAAAGGAGAAGAGAGGACTGAGTGAAGGATCTCAATGAATCAGGTTTACATTGGCTAATTTAAATGGCCAATGGTTAATTCAAAAATGGTCATCAGTTGCAGGATAGTCTAGTGGTCTAGGTGCTGGACTTCCAGCCGGAAGGTTGTGGGTTCAAGCCCCAGAGTTGGCCTACCTGTAGGAATCCTTGTGCAAGATGCCTAACCCCTATTTGCCCTATGTAATAACAGCATGTAATTGTAAGTCGCTTTGGATAAAAGCATCTGCTAAATGACGTAAATATAATCAGTTGAAATTTATATCTATAGATTAAATAAATACTAGAGATAGTAATCTGAAAGTCTGGCACTTTTTATTGAACTTCTTATCTTTTGAAAGGAACACTAACTATAATTTAATCTGCAAATGAAATCCCTGGCCAATGCAACATCTTAATTCTTACCCCAGTTAGAGGGATGTTAAAGAACCCTGCAAACCATTATTTAACTTCAATCAGAAGGAATACATTTATACGCTTTTAAACACCATATTCTTTTTAAAATAGTGAGGAAAACACCAGTGCAGCCAATAAAAGTGTTCATTAAAAGCACATATTGGCACGAAGAGGAAGGTCAACACCCAAACACAAACTGAGGAAATGTTCTCATCGTGAGAGAAAGAATTTTACACCTCATACATTTAACCACCAACTGATAAAAATATAAATACAAAAGGAGACAAATATTCCATTAACAATATAAAACGCAGACAGCCATGCTTTAACAAAATAGATTTGTGTGCTGTGTTAATTATTGCAAGATATTTGTGACTTTGCACATCCTTATGCAGGGAACAAAATTGCATTTTGTTGGATGCCATCAATAGTGCTAGTAGGCTACAATTAGAGGGCACCTTGTCTTAATAGACTTGATAAGGCAAGTTCTGAATAAAACCTTTTACCAGTCAATGGATAAATAATATTACAAGCCAGATAAAATATTAGGAGTGTTCATAATTAACCTTTTAACCATTAACTAACAATAAGAATTTTAACCGGTTAAAAAATATATAGGCCCTATAGGCTATATATGTGTGCAATGTGCGTTTTTGTTTTGTTAAAGTATTTTTGTTCATTAGAAAGTCTGGCTAATTTTGACGGTGTCGTTTGTTGGTCAGAAAATCTTTCAAAATGAGCATTCCTATGAAACATAGCAACATATTCCTAAAAAAAGGTTCCCATCAGTTTGGTCTTTTTGTCCTACAGTAGAGACCAACAACAACAAAATAACTTCACTAGACAGTCCCTGCATCCAAAAATGTATTATATTCCTTGCTCCTCCTCGCTTCATAAAATGGTGGCTGGAGGAAACATCTAGGAGATTTAGGAAGTAGGAACAACGTTATTGAAGCATTACTGAGATGCCGCCAAAGCATAAAGGCAATAAGAGAAAGCGCTGGTTACACAAGTGTGAAAGAAATGCCTTCCAAGTCTGTCATAACACCACAATCACGTTGATGACTGCTCACTACACATACACCATCAGGAAAATACTAGATGCTTGTGCAGAAAACAGATGGGGGATTATATCCATTTTTTCAGATGTTTCCAAAAGTGCCTATTGTCTACTCCTAAGAAAACAGTCATTCATGGGAAAGCTGGCATCAGCTTCTGTACTTTTCCTGTTGATCTGCGAGCTACTGTGAATCAGTGCTGCGAGGGTGACATTTGATTCAGAACCCGTGACCACTCAGATGACGCGCCACATCCACGTTAATAACTCAGACCTCTTACAGTCTTAAATCCCCGTCAGCGGGTTTTCACTGGAGCCGTCGCTGTGGCTGTCCTATTATGACCAGCTGGCCCTGAGCCTGGGGGTCTCACCGACGCAGCACAAATGACTAAGAGGGATTCGCATTTAGAGCAATAAAAGCAGTGAGAATGGGACAGAGGTTAAGAGGTCAGAAGAAGGGTGAAACGACAGAGAACCAAAGGAGTGAAGAAGGGACAGGGAGGTGTCAGGGGCAAGGGGAGGAAGAAGAAATGAGTACCATCAGTGGAGGGGCTTGGGCCTGGGCCTGGTCACTCACTCCGTCAGTCATACTAGACGAACGAAGTCTATTGGACAGCTGGTTCTGTTGGAAAAGGGGTGGGGGCAGAGGGCTTCATCATAAAGACCCATCCTTTGCATCATACACAAACAAGCACATTAGCATGACTCCTTATTGGACTGGAGTCTCACCAGAGCAGAACTGGGGCCTGGCAGCTCTCCGTTGGTATCTGGGGGGAGGGACAGCCTTAGGTTAAGATCCTCAGAAAAGTCCTGGGGGGCCGGTGGCTGGGGGTGCGGTGGTGTCAGGACGGAGGAGGGGCCGGACAGTGACTGGGCCAAGATGTCGTTGGGGTCTTCCTCTGTGATCAGTTCCCATGACTAGACGAGGGAAGAAGGCGTTCAGTCAGAAGTTAGAATTACTTGGCGTTGCGCTGCCGAATCGTCACGCAACATATAGCCTCGCCACACATCTACCTACATTTTCCAAGTCTCTGGCCTCCTCAAAGTGCTCGTTCTCAAGGTCTTCACTGATGTGGCGCCTGGACCGGAAGACGCGGTGGGCCTCTTGGTGGATCTGCCGTTGCTGGTTGTCACTCTCGGTCTCAGAAATCACATCCCTGGTGCAAGAGGCATTTGGACACATTTGTGGCAATGCTATTTTCACATTTTGGGGGCAGGATAATCTAGTGGTCTAGGTGTTGGGCTCCTAGCCGGAAGGTCGTGGGTTCGAGCCCCAGAACTGGCCTACCTGTAAGCATCCTTGAGCATTTTGAGCAAGATACCTAACTCCTATCTGCTCCATGTAATAGAATCATGTAATTGTAGGTAGCTTTGGATAAAAGCGTCTGCTAAATGACCTAATTGTAATTTTCTAAACAGATACGTTTGAGTACGGTTTCACATATTTTATTAATATAATAAAATGTAAATCCTGACTCAAGCACTGATGCATTATCAATCTATGTGATGAACTATGTTTCTTTCCCTTTGCAGCACTATAAAGAGGGAAAGTGTGTGCCAGTTCCCTGTACTGTATCAAAGGACCATCACAGCTCAATACACAGAGTAAACGTACATGTTAGAGGGCCGTTTCCACTGGGTGGTACGGTTGTTGTGGTTAACGTAGTAGGTGCGCCCCAGGTTGTCCACCTTCTCCTCCCAGCCAGAAGGTAGCGGGGGCAGAACCTGCTGCGGTCTCTGAGAGCCAGGGTCTGTGGAGTCTTCCCAACCCTGCAGTACAGGTTTAGGGTAGTGGAATAGAAAGAGAGGGAAACAGACGAGAGATACAATGCATTAGTAAACACATTTAGTTTGCATACCGACACCTCATTTGATTCATTATATTTAGCTCTGATTAAACCAGGCAAGTTAGTAAAGATGGTATTCTTGTTTTAAATCGTGTCCAAGCGGGGTGTGAGCACAACAAATGTGACAGAATGCCAGTCCATCACAGTGTTGACATAAACACACATGGCCTGCTGGACTGTTGGAGTGAATCACACAGGGAGAGTAAATTCCACTCAAATCCAGACCCCAGTGTTTCAAGGGGACAGCGTGAGGTTTAAACATTTTTTTTTTAAAGTGACAGGAGCTGCTAGGGTGGTAGGGCAGTAACATGTTTTTATACTCAATCCATGTAGACTTCCGTGTGAAAATGTATACTACCTACCCATGATCTACAATGTTCTTACACACATGCAAAAGCAAGCACAAAATGATCTACAGCAGCACACGCACATAAGAGAAGCTCAGATTTCTCCAAGTAAGGTGAAGTATTGTAAATTGTCTTTCCAGACCCTGAACTGGAAAAGAGTTCATTCAGAGTTTGGCAGCAAATCTCGGCCTGAATTCCACCATTCTTAATCTGACATTACTGGACTGGTGGAAATTACAAATACAAAGCACTAATTTTCACCTATTAGGCCAGTAATGTCACGTGTAGAACAAAAAAAAAAAAGGCATACATACATTAGGTGACCATGTTGAAGTAAAAAAAGAAGGCCAGGACTTAACCTTTCTGGTTAAAATAAGGTTAAAAGAATAAAATCTAGCCCATCTAGAATAAGTCTATAAGCAGAAACAGCAGCAACACCAGGCTACACTCCTTGGTAATGTTAAAGTCCTCATAAACTCACATTTCTGCCCCAGATAACAGTTGATGTTTTGAAACACAACTGTGTGGGAGCAGGAGGAGCGCTGGTTTCTGCCAACCAACCAGTGTTGTTGTTTTGGTTTCAAACTCCCTGAGGCGTGCCCCTCCGCCACACACGCAGCTGTGTTTCAAAACACCAACAGCTAGCTGGGGTGGAAATGTGTGCTTCTGGAGGCCCTATAATGTAACATCATCGATACATATCCAAACACAATGACGGTACGGCTTAAAAATAGAAGCCGTGAACTCACCTCAGTCCCCTCCCTCATCTCCCCCGTCTCCCCCGTCTCCTCTTCCTGACCCCCTTGTTTGGGCAGGTAGGCCATCTTCAAACGCAGGTAACCCTTCACCCTGGACTTGTGACTGGTGGAGAAGCAGCAGTCACATGAAGAAAGAGGACAAATACACTGACCTACCGCTTCACAGGCCCTGTTAATAAGAGCCAAAAATGGATGGGAGTTTTCCCACCAAGCTCTTAGCACTAGATTATGTTTCACCTTCATCCTGCAATAACCCTTATATGGCCTTGGAGCAATTTAGGAAAAGGAATCACGTGAGGCACCCCGACCTATATCAGTCAAAATAAACCTATCCACAAATCTTCTAGCACTAATGCAAGCTCTGCGCCGTTAAGCCACAACACAGACCCAACAGGCAGGCTACATACACTAATGTTCAAGTCTGCTGTTTACTGGTTAGTCAGTGTGCCAGACCCTGCAGAAACTGACCTTCTGGGACGTAAAAGGAAATCCTTAAATGTGTACGGACGCTCCATGGCAGGATCCTCTGTCTGCAAATGAACAACGTGATGTTTGTTAATAAGCAACAAACGCATGTAAGACAGTATCAAAACATCAGAGCTGCTACAGCAGTCATTATGCAATGCTGAACTTCTCCTGTTACGTAGTGACAGATAATCCGGGGTGATATAATACCGTCATAGTTTAGCCAAATACACTATCTATCTATACACATACATACTTCCATATATATATATAGTATAAAAATATGTAAAAAAGTATACATTAGGAGGAATGATACTCTCTTTTGAAAGAAAGGATGATGTCACACCCGATTATAATGTCACAAGGCCTGGTGCCAAATATAACCTCCTGTATACAGTATGAACCTGTTTTCGTTTAGTTAGTTTGATGCCCAAACATTCACAAGGCCACTGTAGCTACAAGCCTTGTACATACAGTATGAGTCAGCGTGGCAAACCTGACTCATGCAAACTTTGAGAATAACATAATTGGGAACCAGCAGGGATTAAGCCATTGTGAGTAAAATAATGATGTGAAACTATGACTAAAACTAAGACCACTCCACCAGAATAGAACAGATGGCACACACAACATTTGAGCCATCCTAATTGTTGCATATTCAGTCTTAACAGTAAGCATCTGGACCAACTCCTCTGACCACTCGAAATGACACAGCTTTAATTTTATTATATTTGACAAATTCTGAGAGCATAGTGGAGCTACGTAGGACATTAATAATTAACCCCAATTAGAATTTTGCTGATATGATTGCGCGTTTCAAGAACAACAACAGAGCACCTTAACCAGCAGCTTAGAACTGATGAATCATCTCGCCAGGCAGGTGGAGAATAACCGTTGGTCTGTTTGTTTGAAAACACATCAGCCAACAGTCTACAGGTTGCAACTGAACTAGTTTGTCAATTTGACAAGCATGACTTTTTCCACTAGACACCCCCCGCGCTCCCCTTAAGATAACCACCTTTGTTTACATTCCAGACAGCCTTCTGTCCACTTCTAAAACAGAGCCTTTTGGGTGCTCGACTACAGCCACAGGCTGCTTGTTTAGCTCCAGCTTTCTCTCACACACACAGTCTTCAAGCCTGACCTTCACAGAGGTTAACCAGGCAGAACAAACCTGAAGATTAACAAACAGCTGAACATTCAAAAACTCAGTGACAACAGTTGAACTCACCACACACACACACTGTGTACATACATACATACATACTCACCGGCAAATGACTAAGTGGCACATCAACTTGTCCCAGGAAATCATCTCTGGTCTAGAAAGGAAAAATAAGAGCCATCTTTAATCTCTCATGTACAGCAACCACTGCCCATTCTGCCTGTGGGAGGAATGACAAAAGCAAAAGCTACACTTCCACCATGGTTTATAGAGAGGAGAGCAGAGACTGTAAAACAATTACCAAGCCCACCACAAGACCCACCATTGTTGTGTAACAGAGGGAGAGAGCACAAGACAGAAAGATGCACCACACACGAAGAGCAAATCTGTATTTAATGGACCGTCCCATCCAGAAATAACCTGTAGACACCTGAACACCTGTCTAGACCGAAGAAACTTTTGTTGCTGTACAACTACCACTGTAGTCTTCTTTACTGCTGTCAATTATAATGGAACCTTTGCAGGAATTTGCTGTTGTTGCTAAGAAAACAATCAGAAGAGGCCGTGTGTATTTATCGGCCAGGTGCGTTTGTTCACATGTATATTGTCCACTTAAATAACACAATGGCAGTATGACCGACAGTACTTCCTCTCAACCGAGCGATCTCAGGACGGCTGGTGGTAGTACGCATGTATACATAACAGATTGAAATACCCTGCCCAAAACAGAAGGTTTTGAAACATGTACGGCTATATGAAAGTGCCTAATGATACTAGATCTCAGACACTGCTGTGTTCAAGCAGTAGGCTTGGTCTAGGGTTTGTTTATGGACAGGTTTTTGCTATTACTTAGGCATTGGGGTGGGTGGAATAAAAAAAAATAAAAAGGAATCACACCAGCTGCCACCATTTCAGAACCAGGGAGCCACACAGAGGGACAGAGGCGGGCGGTAACAGAATGGCAAATCAGCATCCGGCTTTGTCCTGCCCTTGGTAATGCAGATTGAGAGGAAAGGTGTGATTGACAGGTGATTTAGCCACACATTGGCCGCCGGCCATTATTACCTGTCCGATGTGGAAAATCCCATTCTTGGAGACGGCCTGTGTATGGGACACAACAGGCATCAAGCATCAGTAGTGTGAGTGTACAGTGTTCACCAGGTGACAGTTGTTTAAACAGAGAAGGCCTGCTAATCCTTCAAATCACAATTAAGAAGGTATAGTCTACAGGAAGTGAAGCAAAGACAACTTATCTCATTTCTAATTACTGCAGTACAGCCATACATCTACGTTATAACAATATTATCTATTGGCTCCAGCAAACAAACTGGTCTAGTTAGTCACATCACAGCCAACTCCCAATATAGTTTACAACACTGCAAGTCAATGGGGAAAGGTTACAAATTAATTACACATCAAGTCGGTAATGCATACTTGTTCACATGCTCATGTAATCGCACAGCACATGCAGATTTAAACACACACACACACACGCACGCACTCCCTTGAAAAAGATTACCAATTTGCAACTTTCTGCAATTTTCTGTTGCCAACCAATCAACGTTTAAGCAACAAAATGTCACTGCTTGCACAATTCATAGGGAAATATTACAGTGAATGCTATAGACTTGCCTCTTTACTGTGACAGATCAACAAAATGAGCCTGAATTGGTGCAAAATCTATTCTATTACATATATTTGACTTTTTCACCATGAACAGTAAGAGTTTTGACCTGGCAATCAATTTACAATTTGGCATTTAGCAGACGCTTTTATCCAAAGCGACAATTACATGGTGCTATTACATGGAGCAGGTAGGGGTTAGACATCTTACTCAAGGATGCTTACAGGTAGGCCAACTCTGGGGCACAAACCCACGACCTTCTGGCTGGGAGTCCAACACCCAGACCACTAGACTATCCTGCCCCCAATCACAGAGTTGTGGGAAGTTATCTATACAGTAGTTCATTTCCTGTTTTGATGGGCAGTGGCAGCCAGTATACACTCTAGTACAATCTAGTACATTAGGGGGTTTTCCATAACATTCTGTCCTCGACCATAACACGCATTTTAAATCATGGCTAAACTGGATCGGGAGGAGGGGGGATATTTGCAGAGTCATCACAGGGTCACAGCTGAGCCTGCAGCTGCCTTCCAGGGCCCGGTTTCACCAAGTAATATGGGAGGGGGGTGGGCTTGGTGGGCTTGAAGGGTGTTTACTTGGATATGGAGCCGAGATTATACAAGGTAAATGGATAAGAGTTGACCATACTATGCAGCACTGCTGGGGCATAGTGAGTTGATTAACTAATGCAGCATTTGAAAAAGAGGAGGTCCAGGCAGAGACTTAAGTGTGAAAAGTCAGTCTCACCTGCTCAGTCTTCGACCTGGCATGCTTGAATTACAATGCCGTGCAGTTTTGAGGGATTTAAAGCTGGAAGTCGAAGCCCTTCATACCAATAGCTATCCATCTCATATGCATAGGACTTAAACCAGGCTACAGAGTCCCCCACCCCAACTCAGGTAAATATAGCCAGCTGGTTGGGAATGACAACTGTGGCGGGGACGAGCAGGGCCGTTGAGAGGGCACCGCATGGCGGCATAACTTGCCTGCAGCCAATCCACTGTACCTGGCACAGATAGACAATGCAAGTGTAAGGTCACATGTTGTGTAGGTTTCTATTTTTTAAGGGGGAACTCCAACTACCGGGCAGCAGTTGGGGAAGACCTGTCATTACGGGCTATATGAGGATTTCCCTCTTGGGTGATAAATGCACTGCACACAATGCTGTGCGTCCTAACGAGGGGGAGTAAGTTCTAGAATTTCCTAAATGCTGTACATGGTCTATTGTCTGTCAACACTATCTGGCCACATCGCTGTGTAGGTCTAAGATTATTAAGGCAGTGGATATCAGAGTTTGGCACAAAGAAAAGCTGATGGCATCCAATTACAGTTTACATTGTATTTCTATGCATTACAAACGTTTTTATAACATTTAATATTTTGAGTAAAAAAAAAAGAAGTAATAATTATAGAATGTTCCCGAAATGCAGTGGAAAGGAAACTGACAATTAAGGGAAAGCATTGGTACTGAATAGTAAAAATATAAGGTTGTGAGATTCAAAAGGGCAAAGACAATGGTACGTCAAAAACTTAAGGCTTTCAGGCAATGTAGATATCGATAGCTTGTTAAATATCCAGCTCCTCGTTTGGACTGTAATGACATCTCAGTTCTTAATCACTTGAGGGGCAGCTGCGAGGACAGAGAGACATACCAACCAAAGCCAAAGACGACACGCCGCCTGGCTGCTCTCAAAATCAACAACCACACTTGAAACGGACCAAAAATAGAAACACCTAATTCCCATTCAGTAAGCGCTATTAGCAAAAGTTACACTCGAGAAGTAAACAAGTGCATGAGAAGAAGTCCATTTTTCCGGAGGCTACTCCTATTTTCCTTTCACAAATGTGAATTGGCTGCAGTGTGTAAAACTTCAAATGCCTGCGGTCGTGAAGTGAAAGGAAAGCTCGGGTATGTGGTTTAGCTCAGCTACTCCCCGGCCTGGGCTTCTCACTTCCCAGAATTTCACCACCCTTCTCCCTTCCCACCAGATTGCAGGACCCCTTCTTAGGCAGCGTTTAATAAAAGGTGAAACGCTCACAACACAGGATGTGACATTGGCAGAGCTGCCACAACCACTGATCTCTTCCCTTCTTTAAGATTCTAGACAACTCGAGAATTGCCATGCCTGGGTTGGCCAGATTCAATTATAGCTACCATTTAGTCAGAAACGTGTAAAACACAGTGAAGAAGTTAACATACATCTTACAAATACAAATAAAATTCTTCAAAATAATAAAGTATTACGCCAATTCTTAAAATCGTGTTGGATGCATTTATGATGCCAATAGATGCAGTTAGAAATAGCTAACAGGGGCATTAGAGAACAGGCCTAAACAAGAGATACTGCTTGCTAAAAAACAATCCGTCAACAATCCTTACCTGTGAATTATCACTTGTCAGGTGAGTGCCAAAGCTCACACCCTGATCTCTGCCACCACTTGGAGTGAAACATATCTTAAAATGAGGCTGCCTTGCAAGGTTCCCCCTACCAGATTGAAAAGTACAACCTTTAGATTCGCCTTCTGCTTCAGTGTTCTGTGTCTCTTCTGTAGCTTGACTATCTGCAGGGGTTCGTTGCTGTTGGGTCTCCAGAGGCAGTTGCTGGGAGGGTGAGGTTCTCTCCAGCCTAACTCTAGGGTATCGCAGTACACGTCCACCTGTGGAGCTGGTAAAGCCCAGGTCAGTGTCTTCTTCGTGGGAGGGAGTCTGGGATCCCTCCTGGCTCTGATTGTGCTGAAGCTGAAACACCAGTCTCTGTGCTCCACCTTGAACACCTGAGCCTGAATCAACACTATGCTGCTGTACAGACCAGCCAAACGGACTTCCAGTACCACCATACGGGAGTATTCTTAACTGCTGGACCTCAGAACCATTAGGGGAGTTCCTCTGGATACAAATCCCACCAAAACTCATACCAGGCTGGCCTTGGCTCCTGAAAGTATGGCCGTTGGATCCGATACTGAAAATCCTGCGTTTGGGCAGGCCTGGATCTGCAGCCTGGTTTAATGAGCTTATTAAGGAGTCCGGGTTGGAGTACGGAGGAGGAGGTGGCAGAGAAGAGATATTTTGAATACCTGGCTCGGTGTAGGCAGGAGCAGGTCCTGGAGGAGTGTAGCAGGGTGGCGGCCCTTCGTCCACGTACCCATTTGATTCATTGCCTCCCATTCCATTCGTGCGCTGAAGGGAGATGAGCATAGAGGAGCTCTTGGTACTCCGTGGCTCGGCTAACGGGGTGAGCTGCGGTATAAACATAGAGGAGCTGCGTTTCAGCGAAGGTTGGGAGCGCTGAGCCAAAGAGCTAGATGGTCTGGAGAATGGCTGGGCCACCGGCTCCGGAGACGGCCCCGACAGTTGAGGGGACTGCATGCGGATTGTCATGCCGACGTCGTTCCCCTGCTGCTCCGTGGAGTGTCCTTCCAGGACCTCCAGCTCCGGCGCTGTGTTGCTGCGGCCTGAACCGAAGTACAGACGCAGGCGGTGGGACATTTTTCACCTCGCGCCCTGCAGCTCTCCTTACGCTCTCAGACTGGCTGCTTGGCTTTCTCCTCTGGCTTCTGTCACAGACTCTTGAGTGTCGCCCACTTCTCATTTTCTTTGGTTGGCCAACTGACGGATCCCCTTTTTTCTCTCCTCTCCCTTTCCCCTCCCTGCCTCTACTCCCCCTCCTCCTCCTCCTCCTCCTCCTCCTCTCGCTCTCCCTCTGTCCAAGTCTCCTCAACAAGTTTCCCTCTGACAGTTAACTATATGGAGGAAAGAGAGTGCAGCAAACTCGTGCCACAAAAACAGAAGAGGTACTGCGAGGAAGCTGATAACTTGACTCCACAGCATAACAGGGAGGGAGGTAAAACCACAGAGATTGATGATGGGTCTGGGGAGGGGGAATGTAGAGAAAAGCAGGATCCCTGTATGTCAAACTCTTAGCACTACTGAGCATTAGCGACAAGCAGCAGAAATAGCCTGAGCCCAGTGACCATCAGCATTCCACGCATGATTGGATAAGAGTGGCCGGCGCTCCCGGTTTCCCGACGTGACAGGCTGCTTTTTCAGTCATGTGACTACAAATGGCTACAGCACCTCCCGTTACAAACCCATGCTGCCCCCAAGTGCCGACTGCCCCCATAGACATTTCATCTAGCATCTATCCTTTTACCTTGTTCCCCTCTACTAAATAGCAACACTTTCCATTCTCCAACAGGTTATATCCTATCTGTTCACTCCTGGCACACAGTGTAACACAAATACCCTAATAACCCAACCCACTGGCCACCCATTTCATCCATCAAGATGAAACTAAGGTTACAGAGTTACACGTTATCTCCGTCATGTAAAGATTGATATGCCTACGGTCTCTGCTGTTTGGGCAACCCCATTTCCCCCCTGGGGGACTCTGGCTGGCTGTGATCTTATCCCAGCTTGATACTGTGCAAATTGAGCCAGTCGAGCCAACAGAACCCTGTCAGCTGCTGCATGGCTGCCAGGGTGCAGGAAAAGGGGTGGGAGACAAACAGAGGACAGAGAGGGAGCATGAGGGGGGAGTGAGAACAGGTGAGACCAGGGATCTGAACAAAGCACAGCGTATCAATAAATCATATCACACACACCTCACCCCCATTGGTTCAACTTTGAGAGAGAGAAATAGAGCCATGTCACTTATTGAAGCTTGGAAAGAGAACACAGGAAGTGGCTGCTAAAAACAGAGCAGGGAAACACAGTAGCAGCATATCTGACAGATTGCAGCTTTTATAAGACAAACATCCTAATCCTCTCTAGGGAAAGAAAGTGAGAAAGTAGACATAAACATCCATACACAGCGAGGCCTTTCACCGTGCAGTGGATTTATAGAACACACCACATCCAGAAACAATGTAGATCTGCAGATAATAAGATCTTAAGGATTGCTGTTTTTTGTCCAACAAAGTGTAATTTTTTTTAGACAAATGTGGTGGTGGTGGCGGTGCTCTCTTTAATGCAGCCACTAGATAGCCAGACTCCTGAAGCCCCGCCCCCTTTTCAAAAGTTTCCAAGCATTCAGGGTCTGGCACTGGCCTCATCAACGGCGTCTTCCAGTTTGTAGACACAATCAACGCCTTTGTTGGCAGGATAAACAGCTTCAGTCTCCAATGAAGTCAACGTCAGATTGGCGCGTAATTGGTTAGAGAAGAAATGGAATCCTTCGCCCACAGAAAACAGACTAGACGTGTCAGACTGAATAATGCAGTGGTATTGCCATCAGACCAGGCTCTAGAGCCTTCTACACCAAATCAAACAAACACACACAAGTAGCTAAGTGCTTGAGCTGATGGATGGCTTCCTACTCAGCTCCTAGCATCATTTATTGGACGGGTATCCAAGAAACGATCAATATGTACAAAATACTCAAATTCCACACCTTTGGAATCTGTTCCTCACGTAACAAGCTTGATACACAAGTGTAATAGGCAAATAAAACCTTTTCAAATTAAATGTATGGACTGAAGCTGTGGTCTAGCCCTGAATTTAAGTTTTGGAGTTTAAACACAAAGCCATTCAGAACTCAAGGAGCACATGAATAATCAGGAATTATATAGGTTCAAGGCTAAATGTCACAGTTAGTGGGGTAGCTCTTTGCCTTCACACCGAGAGAATGCAAGCTCCTCTAATAATGTGGCCCTTTATAAAAAGGCACGACATGTCCCCAATAGTGGCTTCCTTGTTCTGTCTTCCACGGCTGCTCCACTCCTCAATGTGTCTCAGCCTATTGGTGCCAAAGCAACAGTGTCATTTGGGGAAAGGAGAGGGCAGCGGAACAAGTTTAGTCTGGACTGTGGACAACACAGAGATTTGTAGTACTGCTGAGAGACAGAAACACAAGGGAGCGGCAGATCTTGTTGCATAGAACAGGAGTCACAGCTGAGTTCAGTTCAACACAACACAACGTGCCCATACCATGTAAACAATATCTGTATCAAAAATAAAATGCATAAAAGGCAGTGCGCAACTTGCAGATGGAATTAACACTTCCATCAAGCACTGCAGTACCTCCCACCTCCATTACATTCTATGTCACACCACCACTCATCAATATACTGTATTTTAGATCCCTTTTTCAAGTGAGCCAGTGTCAACCACCAGTAACACAATACAGTATTTTTGTTTAGATTTTTGGCTTTTCTGCCAAAGAGACCACAACCGATTCAGGATGACCAGAAGCCCATATTGAGAAATGCTAGGCTCTTGTTAGAGGAGCTGCCTTGGCATGCACAGACAAACACAACACACACCTACTCAGACTTATAAGGAGACAACAAGGCCAGAGACCACCCCTGCTCTGCTCCCTTGTTTCAACATCTTCTCTGCTGCAGAAGCCAGACTGTGCCAAGAGAGCTCGCACAGCACCCTCCGAACCATAGCTAACCCTTTCCTGGACATCTGAGTGCCAGCGGGCCCCAATCCACGGTGCACACACAAAACACAGACGGTAACCATAAAGATGCTGTGATGTTATCTTGGGAAAGCTACATTTCTCTATATATCACGAATGACAGGCAAAAGGAGAGATCATGCTTCAAAGAGAGGTGAGACAGTTGTACTTTTCTAAGCCAAACTGTTCAGCCTCCCACTTTATTCCTCAGCCAAAGAAGCAGGGTCCCTAAACCCAGACATAAAGCCTGTTAAATGAACATAAAGACCTCAATGTTTATGACTGGCCACTGCAGTTAAATTGATGATAAATTGATTACCAAGACCTACTTTGACTCATAGTAGGCCTATTGTGATGGCATAAGAGGGATGTAAGCGTTGTCTACATCATAAACAAGCAGATCTAGTCTCCTTGAGACAGTGCCTCTATATAGATAAACAACAGCCATATCAGAATACACTGTGTCAAATACGAGGCTGAAATATTACCAGGCTAATTAGTACAAAGTACAAATAGCGTAAAAATAAATTGCATAATGTCAATGGCAAAAAAGCATGCTTTTGATGTGTAGATGTGAGTAGATGAGTCTGCGAGTGTCTGTGACTGTGAGTAAATGTTTTACTGTAGGTCTTTTCTGTAGATGTTATGCAGTGTTTATCTTACCAATCTGTTTTCATCAAACACCTCAAAGAGCAGTCTGTGATTCTGAGGGCAAACCTGTGTTGGCAATAAAATGAAAAGGGTGAGACACGAGTGCATGGTAACAATAATTCACAGCCTCTGAAATAAGGTGACTCAATTATCGTCAAGCTTTCATTTAACATTCATAAGAAACTGAACGAACAGTGCGTCTCCTATAAATGGATGGTTGGCAGTTATCATCTACGTGTGGTCAGGCTTGTAAAGTGCCAGATTACAGTTTTGAAGGAAGAGAAACTAATTTGTGGCATATTAGGGTTTAATTGCATTAAGACAAAACTGCCAGTATCAAGTAAACATTGAATGAGTCAAAGAGGATGGTGAAGAGAATAAGATGAATTACAACATCACAGTGATGTGATTTTAGAACAGAACTTACTCTGAAGTAAAATTCTTCATTCCATTTGGGATTGAGGGTCTGAAAGAGAAAAATAAAAAGCAGTTATTGTAGTACATTTTACTAAACATCAGCAAACCAATGAGATCCTATACCCTTACTCACTCCAAGGTGAGTGAGAGTAGAATATATGTAGATTATATTCAGCAACATAACCAAGTGATACCAACGGACTCATATACAAACACTGCCTCTCTATCCATTCTTACTCGCACACCCAATTTGATGTTTTATTAGTCTGAGAACTATGTGACAGCTCTCATTAAAATGCCTTTGGTTATTGAACTAAGACAGACACCGAAATGTAAATGAAGCCTTAATTTCACAAGTCTACCCGATTAATAAACACAGCATTTAACAGCAATGATAACATAATAACATCTCTGTTTAAATGTACAGTATTTGCTGGCCATAAAAGAGTTTAGATTAAACTCAATGCCCTCACCAACAAACACATTTTAAACTGATCCTTTCTAAAGCATTGGTTTGATTTGTGACTTGAATTATTCATTTATAACAAGTCATAACCCATTAAAAGGCTGATACTACACCTAATATAAATAATACGTACAATAATACAACATCAAAACATAGAATCTTAGAAACTCAGGAACAGTTGTATCTCTGAATACCAGTCTTTAACCTGGTAAAGAAAACCCTTGCGTGGGGGAGTGTTCATTTGCAATGGCATATTCTTCACTTCAACAGCAATATGCTAGCCGATGCCCCACTTAAAAGACACATAGACAGAGCCCACAGTGATGGTTCCTCTTCTGCTCCACATAGCAATGCATTGTCAGCTATTTATATCCTACAAGGCAAGCATGGCCACTGGCAGCATATGTCTGCCTGCATGAAGACCTGTAGTGTTGCCTGGCTCCAGCAGGGAACTGGCAAGCAACTAAATAACCCAGAAAAGGAAACTGACTGATAAAGAATTAAGTAAGAAGCTACCTTTCCAAGCCGATGCAAGAAAAATGTATTTAACAACAAGTCATTACTTATCCAGTTGACCATAATGCATGCAAGTATTGTGTTTTATCCGTCTACTTGGGAAAGAGCTTTGAAAAGTGGCTCCCCACCGTAACATACACACACACGATTAATGGGGACATGTGTGTGCATTAGGGGTGTAACAATTGGCCAGTGGTTCTCTACCCAGCTCAACAGTTTTGAACGGAGAGTTCCCAGACTGATGTGCAGAGCAGGGCAAATGGTAAAGGCTGAGTTTACAAAATAAGGACAGCTTTAACCGGCTAGCAATACGCAATACATGTCGAGCAGCAGTGAAATATACAGGTAGCTCGACAAATCTGTCACATGTCACGTCTGGAGATAATGTTACAGCACAACCTTTCGCCCTCAACCTGTCAATCATAACTGGCTTGTGGTGATTAATGGCTACTAGACTTCAGTAAGCTATACTGCACTACATCGCATTTCGTAGTATTGGAACGAAAAACAGGGCTAAATCCTATCGCATCAAACTTGCTTTTTAAAATATACAGGTATATCAATCACATAATCGGTTTTAGTCGGGAAGATACACACCCCTAGTCTGCACCCCTAGTCACGACTGCTCCTGAAAGTAGTTCCTCTTAACAGGGATTTTAGGACCATTCAAGGCTAAACAAATTGTACTGTATTATATATGTGTGCACTACATATGGAAATAACCTGCACAAATCGTAATAATGATACCAGTCCCCTGGAGATGGAAAATGGGGAAACAGGGCTGAGAAACACGCACGCACACACACGCACACAATAGTGGTACAGTTAATCATTGATGCGAGCAGAGATTTTGTCTGGCTTATTATTCCATTCTGACACAATGCAAGCACAATAGATTAGGGCATTTTATTATGTACTTCGCTTCTTCTTTTTTAGAGTGAGGGATAGAAAGGAAACAAAATGGCAAATGTTCCTTGCGAGAAGAAAAGTGTTTTTATAGCTTTACACAGGAAGGGAGTGGACGCATGCAACGAACGCATATAAGCCAAGCCCATTGTTTACTGGTGGACTTACCTTTTTAATGGTTTTTGTTTGGACTAAGGCAAGCTCTCGATTTTCATCAGCAACATAGAGGGACAGTTTGACGTATGGATCGCTAGAGAAACACACAAAAAGTAAAAAAATTAATTTGATCTTGACACACTTTTCTGGTTAACAAAACACACATCACATGTACAAATTCACACCAGAAACATAATTTTATATAAAACATACAATACATGCATTGCAGCCAACAAGGTCTTAATAATGCTTTGCTTGCTAATGGTTTAAAAATGGACTGTAAGAGACAGGTGTTTCAAATACATTGGCAGATTAGACCTCTAGACAGCTGGCTGGGTGTGTACACAGTGTGCTTGTTGTGGACACACCCAGTGTCTTACATCTTGAACCTGCTGGGAAAAATAATTGATACCTTCTTAATGATTGGTTTGTATTGTGGTCTACGGTTAAGGCTATGGGCATGAAAGATCAATCCCGTAGTTGAAATGGACACATGTCGACAGACTGAGCAATCCCTGACAAAGAACGTCTGATACGGTTCTGTTGTCACACGAAAACACAGCGAGAAGTGATTGTTTCTTTTGCCAAAATGAAATTGCTGTCAAGCGTCAAGTCTAGCCAGATGCTGTTTATATTGTGTTCTGTGTCTATTAGGCTTATGACAGCACCCACGTAGCCTTGAGTGCGAGAGGTCTCAAGGGCCAGATACAAAGTTTCCACTATTAAACTGAAATTGGCAAATTGAACAAGTTTCAGAACTATGAACCAAAAGTGATAGAAGACGGAAAGCAAAGGAGAGCATGGTGGCGAGACATGGCCAGGGTGAGGATTTCTGCAGAGCCAATTACATATAATCACAATCATTTCAAAAATTCTTGAGTGTCAGGGACAGCTCAAATCTGGATCAGAACGATTCTCTGAACTGCTCATACTTAACGAACGTCAGTGACAGGAGCGAGTTTTGGCTCTGTTCTGCGGTTTTGTCACCGATCTCAAAAACTTATAAAATATCAGGTCTAAAATAGGTTAGTGTGCACTAGGCATTCGGTTCAAACTCCATTAAAGTTTGTTTGAAAAAACCATGTTGAGGTTATTGAATACTGCCTTGCAGTAATAGGTTATCGAGCCTGTAATGTATTAATCACCTAGTGAAAAATGTTGAAAATGCCTATCGCTAGAGGATTGCTGAGATCAGCAATAGCCATTGCAGCATTGGGCCTTCAACCTGGGGAGAGGTCTAATCAGCCATCTTATATCAAATATAATCTCTCCTTGTGGGCAAGTGCAATTTTGGAAACAGCTGTGGGAGAGAAAAGGGAGTGGACACAAGAAACAGGGCAGGGTGGAGACTCAGAAGAGATTCTGGAACAGATAGCGCCTAACAGACTGCTTCTTGATTGCTAATTAACATCCCCACTGCGTCTAATTTTGTGTTTATGGCACTGTAATCTGTTCAGACTAAACAAAAACAATGGGCCTGCATCTAAACAACACAGGGACTCCTCTTTGTCCGCCCAAAATAATGCTGCTTTGGGTCAAGATAATAAAAAAAAAACATTAACTGGAGATTCAAATGACCGTACAGAAGCATACATCAAGACAAAACCTCAGGGTCTTTCTAGGAGTAAAAAATGGTGGAGGAGAATACAATGCAACGGTATCAGCAATGGCAGTTAGAGGACTTCAAAGAACTTGAATGAAAACAGAAGAATACCATTAAAGAAAAGGTAAAGTTGTGTAAACATGGCACATAATGCAACTTTATTTTTCCATTGAAATAATTGTTTTTCTAATATGTACATATATTTCTTTGTAGACACTAGGCTATACACGTTTATAGTCTGATCGGCATCTCCACGGGTATGTTGCAATGTCAAGGTAATTTGTTATGCAAAATCAAGTGTATGTCATTTTTATTTCCATTTTGGATTAAAATCTACCAATTTATTACACTACCAACATAGTATTACACTAGCTTAATTAAATAAATTGTATTTTATCCAGCATTAAAATTAGGTTCCATTAAAGTTCCCTATCTCGACCAAGAACCCAACAAAGTTAATGTAATGTAATGCAATTACCTGTGAAAATGCCATTTGAAATTGGTGTTACCTTACACCTTTTTGGAGCTTATCAGAAAGTAAAAAAAAAAAAAAAACATTTACTGTGTTTTTTTGTTGTCTCAAATTAAAGCACTACTGTATAACAATTTGATTTTGCAAACCGGAGTAACTTGAGAATACATACTACCAGCAAAGATAGTTTCCAGTCTGTGATCAATCAATTATTTTTTCCTGAATGTATGGACTTAATATTGAGGTAAGGAAGCTACAGAGAGAGAAGCTATAATATCATTAGTCATGTGGAATATCCAGTAAAGCAGTCTGTATTGAGAAATTCCTGAATAGGACATTCCAGGAGGTCTGTAGACACAAAAGCAACTCAAATAAAAAAAACAGTGCAATATCTCATGCCTCAAAAACTGTTTGCATGGCATCAGAAAAAAACAGTTACAGCATTAAACCATATGCATCTTTATTTGGTGCACGTTTAGATCGGTTAATAAAATAAAATGCAAATGCAGTGTGTAAAGGTCGTCACAAACTCCCAAGACATCATTTAATTGTCCTCCAGGGAACTTCAAGAAGTCCTGTAGTGGCTAAAGAAACTTCAAAGTCAAACCCATTAAAAGCGGTGACCCTGAACTCTGGCAGCACTGCCTTAAACTCCAAACGCAACTAAAAGAATCAACTGAGACTCACCTGGCTCCAATGATGTCTTTTTTTGCCAGGTCAATTCCTGCAATGACTTTAACCCGCAGCACCCTTGTTTCATGCTAGAAAAGAGAAAAGATAACAAAGATTAGAGACATTTGATAAACCTAATGCACCATCATAATCAAAAAGTCTTAAGTCTTGTAGCACCAGTGACTATAAATAACCCTGACCAAAACACAGTAACAGGAAAGGAATTGTTTCACAACAAGCATACTGCTAAGGGTTAGACTTATTTATATGCAAAATGCCTATATACATACGGTAAACTTGAGTCAAGAAACCAAAAAAATCTCAAATCTCAAATGGGTTTTAAGAAATGGAAACCTAATTTGATATTTGGAATTTTTCTTTTTACAAAATAAATTTTTTATAAATAATTCTAAAAATTTAATATTGCATTTATGATATCTGAGACCATATATTTATGATACCTGAGACTATTACCTTTATAGTCCAAGTAATAATTAATGTATAGTGTGAAAAGTGATATAACATGGTAGTTCCTTTTGATAGATATACTATGTTGTACCCCCCCTTTTTGGATTAATGTATTATTTGTTTATTTTGTATGATAGTGTGTCATATATGGTTCCGTCTCAACCCAGCTGATACAGTCCAACACTACTGGCATTCATGGCTGTGGGGGCAACTGTAGTCTACTAATAAAATCTGACACCACTGTGTCACTCCCATACTTTCCAGGTGATCATCAATATGGTTATCATCGGATCTCCCCTCTGCCAGCTGAGTTTCAATCTCGAAACTTGGAAACATTTAAGATTAAAAACTGGGAGCATATATCTATATAGAGAGAGATGCATCCAATTTCGAATCAAGTCCACCTCTTTTCTAAAACAGCAACATAAGATATGAGCCAAAATCAAATCAATGCCACTCTTCTTACTAGCTGGTAAACCAAAAAAGGTTTGGGGAAAATGCCATAATGGATGACAGATTCTGACAGAGCAATTATGGTAAATGCTGAGGGAGGGACAGGAAGGAAGCCACGGCCTTACCGGCTGTCGGCCACTTCAAGCCATGTCTCTGTTGAGGGGTGTTACATTACTGGACGTTTGCATCACACTCCCAGCATGCTTATTATTATGATACATTATATAACTTTTGTTCGTCCAACTGTAGAAAAAAGCCAGTATTAACCAAAAACTCACTGACCTCTCTGAATTGCCCTCAAGCGCCTATATGTGGAATGCCATTACACAGTAGGTCATGGCTTTTATAAGTCACTCATGACATGGTTCGGCCATGGTGCAGGGCTCAAACAGGGCATTATAGTTAATAGAAAATATAAATATAAATAAAACAAACAAAGAACCTGGTATTTCCCTTAAATGGCAGCCTTGGGGGGACATTGATAATCTTTTAAAAATTATGTACTCAGATTAAAAAGGACCGTATTGGCACCAAATATATTAAAAGTATATTGTGGGGGGCAGGATAGTCTAGTGGTCTGGGTGTTGGACTCCCAGCCAGAAGGTTGTGGGTTCGAGCCCCAGAGTTGGCCTACCTGTAAGCATCCTTGAGCAAGATGCCTAACCCCTGCCTGCTCCATAGCACCATGTGATTGTAAGTCGCTTTGGATAAAAGCATCTGCTGAATGCCAAATTGTAAATTATATTTTGATCATATCATTAAAGCCATTTTAAAATGCATGGAAACAGGGCATGCAGGTGTTAAGGATGCTCCTGGACAGCCCTTACAGATCTGTGTGTACAAATCCTATAGAAGGCGTTTATGCACAACCCCCCCCCCCCCCTTAAACTCGTGTCTCCAGTCACGTTTGAATATGGAAAAATTATAACGTTACTGCACTTCCTCGCTGGCATTTAAATGGAGATACAGTATCAAGCGTACATACTAAAAAAAGGTGGACAACTGTGGGGAACGGTTAAATTCTACAAACTTACGTTTGTACCAATTTAGGCATTATTAGTAGTAGCCTACTGTATAGGGGAACCTGAGGAGTTACGTGTGGGTAGATAAGAGCCTATCCCTTTTCTCCGCAGAGATTATAAAATGTTGACTGTTCGTACAGGCTGTTACACGGTTCACAAGGGGCTGGTCAGGAACACATTGATGCCATTTTTCAGTGGTTCCACTTGTAAGATGAACGTGAACGGATCGTTCAGTACATGCCAATTAGCGGCCCTGTCAACATGGAGCAGGACATTGACAGTTGCCCTCTACTGGAATGTCAGTTCTTATGTTTGATTATTCAGCTAACGTTAGCTAAGGAGCGTCCTGGCAACTAAAACCCTTGGAATGGGCACTTAACGTCTCCATTTGTCAGCTACCCAGCATTATTTAATGTACATTTTAGCTTACCTCATCTTCTGAAAGTCCATATATTGGTTCAAAGTTCGTAGCCATATAGCCTAACGTACACACTCCACACACACAAAAAAAAACCGCCTGGCAAAGCTAGCTAGCTAGCCTTGAACAATAAAGTCCCTTTCCCTCTGTGGTGTGTTGGTGCTCGCTCCAAAGATACAGCGAATCCTTGGCACGGCGGTCGAGTAGCAACAAGATAGTATAAGACTCGCCAGTGTGATATGTCTCGCCGACAATCTGACAATTCAAACTGTGTTTGTATGTATCGAGAGAGACAATAATCTTTTGGTCAACTCCAAGCTTGTCCCGAAACGATGTGACAGCTGACTTCCTCTCACCCGCACAGCCAAGCACTACGAGTACGTCTGATGGATGACGGATTTAGCCAACCACGTGGGTTGTAAAATTCCTCAAAGCTCCAAATTGTCCAATTAAATGAGGCGATGGGTGAAGCAAGTGTTGATATTTCAGCTATGTTTTTCATCATATGCAGGGTAGTGATTTTGTTTTTGACACGATGGCTTATTGAGCGTAGTGCTTGTCCTGCACCGCCACCTAGCCCAGAATCTGAACCCCACAATGGAAGTAGGGGTTCAGAGTCTGGCCTAACCACCGGCCATAACATGAAATAGGGGTCTACGTCACACGTGTATCACACAGCAGCTCCTAGAGTAGCCTAGTAGCCTACTGAAAATGTGCGTTATCGGAAATTTGGAATTAAAAGACAAAAATAAATAAATAATTATATTTGATATAAAATATAGAGATTAGCACATTATCTTACAAGGAAATGTATTGATTGATGGATGTCCATAACATGTCATCATATCCTTTGTTTATCATATACACCTTTATATAGATAAAGTTGGATTAACCCAAATAGTTGTTCAGTTTCTACAAATGCCACTAGATGTCCCTATAAAACTTATTTTTAATCCGACATTTAGTCAAGAGCATCGTAGGCTACTGTATGTTCATTCACTGGGAAAAAAATGTAATATGCTGATGCATAAAGGTTAAATTTAAGTGTGAAGTCAAAAATTTAAATGTGAAGTCAAACAACCCGTAGCCATTACCTCAGACACAGCTTAACTAGCAATAACAAGCACACATGGTAAGTATAAATGCTTAGCACACGCGCGCACGCGCGCGCACTCAAACAGACAAAATATTAATTTGATTTATTAATTTAATTTGAGTGCAACTTAATGATATTATGTTTAACATCAAAGACACGAATATTGCCATGTGCGATTTATTACAGTGGGAATTGGTTTGGGAACATAGACCTATATCAAAAAAGATGATGTCCGTGTCTTTTTCTGATTTACACTGTAACATCACCCATTTACCATGGGTATGTCACATAATGAGACTTTTAAATCAAACTGAGGCGCAGATGGCCATATTATGTAACATTATTGCTTCTAAGTAGAGCTATAAAAGAGAACAGCTACCACATTTCCTGCACCACCCTTGACATAAATGTTAGGCCTCTTTATAAGGGCTCATGCAACAACAAAAAATTGACAATATATTTATAATATCCCATATCATGGATAACCTCACAATTTATTCATTAGACCTATTCATTAGAGTGGGTCCATCTACTCGTGATTTAATTTTGGGTCACAAATCCAGATTAGGCCTACATTTATTCAAAACGTCAGCTTTCCACCTACGTTGCCATACAACTGTGGTTCTAAATGACCCCACCACCACCATGTGCCTTCTCTCATCCACTAATCCCTGGGAGATTGCTGTCTCATATTCTCTTCCAGCTGTTTGAGTTTGCCTGGCTACCCCAGCTGAGGCAAATCACCTAAACCAGAAGGGCACAAAGAGAGAGGGAACATGGACAAGGGCTTGCATGCAGGATTTAAACCTCCTTAGGAAGCATAGCTAATTAGTAAGTGGATGCCTTAAGCCCTGCAATTTCATGCACCCTGCCACATTAGTTAAAATTTCACCAATCCTGACGCTACGCCAAAAACTACAACTATATAAAATGTACACTGGGTGTAGTCTGGGTCAGTTTCATCTGGTTTCCCAACCTTAGAAAAACTCGTCAAATCTTCTACGCCTTTAGTACCATTTCTATTTGAGTTGGCACATAATGTAGGCCACTTGTTAAACGGTTTGTATGGGGATAATGGTTTTCAATATAAATCCCTTTGGTGAATCTTTATTTTCTTGTCTTGAATTTCTTTCTTTCTATTCTTGTCTTTAGCTATCTATTTATCTAGCTACATAGAACCGGTTACAGTTTTTCAGCAGGTATCCAAACTCGTGAATAAAGAGTGCTCTGAAGTGAAATTCATGTCAATTGTATGTGTACTAGCCAGGGTGAAAAACTTCAGTAGGTTTACATCAAACTTGAATTCAAATTGTATTAGTACAGAGACATGTTTACATGCTATACATTTCTCTTCCAGTATTAATCATCTTTACTCAGGACTTGATTTTCTCGCAGGTTATCTCAGGTAGGTAGGATTTTGAATACATTGATAACACATAAAGGAGGATCATTCCTCTTCTTTAGTATACAGTATTTTTGTGCAGAAGATGTGATGAGAGAGGAGAGGGGATTGGGGGCGGGGGGGGGGGGGGGGGGGGGGGGGGGG